>PVIU01025426.1:0-23746 GCA_004026605.1 Ondatra zibethicus
GGATGGGGGTGGGCCTTGGACTTCCAACAGGGCAGGGCACCATGCCCTCTTTCAAGGAAGAAGGGGGAGGGAGGAGGGGTGGGGGGTAGTGGGAGGGGACCGGGAGAAGGGGAAGAAAGGAAAAAATTTTTTTTTTATCTTTAATTATGTTCTTGAATGGAAAAAATAAAACAAAACAATGTATGGAAAAAAAAAAGAACTCAAGAAACCAGACATTAAAATTCTAAATAACCCAATTAAAAAATGGGGTACTGAACTGAACAGACAATTCTCAACAGAAGAGGTTCAAATGGCCAAAAGATACTTAAGGTCATGTCAACTTCCTTATCAATTAGGGAAATGCAAATCAAAACAATTTTGAGATGCCATCTTTCACCTGTCAGAATGGCTAAAACCCAAAACACCAATGATAGCTTATGCTGGAGAGGATGTGGAGTAAGGGGAACACTCATTCATTGCTGGTGGGAATGCAAACTTGTGCAACCTCTTTGGAAATCAGTGTGGCCATTTCTCAGGAAATTGGGCCTCAACCTACCTCAGGATCCAGCAATACCACTCTTGGAATTATACCCTAGAGATGCCCAATCATACTACAAAATCATTTGTTCAACTATGTTCATAGCAGCATTATTTGTAATAGCCAGAACCTGGAACAACCTAGATCCCCCTCAATGGAAGAATGGATAAAGAAAGTGTGGAATATATACACTTCTGAGTACTACTCAGTGGTAAAAAAACCAATGACATCTTGAATTTTGCATGCAAATGGATGGAAATAGAAAACACTATCCTGAGTGAGATTACCCAGATCCAAAAAGATGAATATGGTATGTACTCACTCATTAGTCGACTCTAGCCATAAACAATGGACATTGAGCCTATAATTCACAAGCCTAGAGAAGCCAAGTAATAAGGGAAACCCAAAGAAAAAAATATATAAATCCACCTGGAAATTGAAAGCAGACAAGAACACCAGGCAAAAGTTGGGAGAATGGGGGTGGGGGTAGGGCTGGGGGTGGGGTTGAGGGAAGGGGAGAGGGGGAAAGAGAAGGTAGTAGGGAAGGATTGGGGAGTGCTTGGGGTAGTGGGAGTGCTGAGATAGAGGAAGGGCGGATATAGGATCAGGGAAGAAGATATCTACATTAAGGGAGCCATTTATGTGTGGCAAGAGACTTAGCTCTAGAGGGGAATCCAGGTGTTCATGGGGATGTCCCCAGCTAGGTCCTTGGGCAGCCAGAGGGTGCCTGAACTGGCCTTTCCCCATAATTACACTATGATTATCTTGAATATCACCATAGAATCTCCATCCGGCAATGGATGGAGATAGAGACAGAGATCTACATTAGAGCACTGGACTGAGCTCCCATGGTCCAGTTGAAGAGCTGAAGGAGGGAGAAGATGAGCAAGGAAGTCAGGACAGCGAGGGGTTGGTCCACCCACAGAGACAGTGTGCCTGATCTAATGGGAGCTCACCAAATTCAGCTGGACTGGGACTGATTGAGCATGTGATCAAACCCGACTCTCTCATTGTGGCTGCCAATGGGGGCTGACTGAGAAGCCATTGATAAAGGCACTGGGACCTGTTTCTACTGCATGTACTGGCTTTTTGGGACCCTAGTCTATTTGGATGCACAACTTCCTAGGCCTGGATGTAGAGGGGAGGGCCTTGGACTTCCCACAGGGCAGGATACCCTGCCCTCTCTTAAGGCTGGAGGGGGGGAGGAGGATGAGTGGGAGAGGGAGTGGGCGAGGAGTGGGAGGAGGGGTGTAAGTGGAAATTTTTGAATGAAAAAATTAAAAAAAAGAAATGGAATCATTCACTGATGGATACAAATGGTTCAGCTGGCTTTGATTCTATATAAGTTATGACTCTCCAGAGTTTTCTCTTGACAATTGTAACATTTTCTTTCCAGAAACTATTTGTAACCTTGTATCATAATATATGTCTTTCCCTAGTTACCTGTTATTCCAAACTAATGAAAAAATTAAGTGTTTACCATTAATTTAGTACCACTTTTTAAAGGTTTTAAAAATTGAAAAAAAAAAAACACTAAAAGTAGAACCTACCATATATTACCGCTACATCACTTGTGCCAATGGAAGTTAATTAACAGTACAGCAGAAACATCCGTGTTTGTGGTGGCTCTTTTCTCAATTGCCAATTTTCAAATGAACCTGCTACCCATAAATGAAAGAACGGATAAAGAAAATTTGGTGGCATATATGTACAAGGTTATTTTATTCACCTTTAAAGAAAATGAAACTGTATTATTTTAGGAAAGTGGATGGAAGTAAATTAAGAGCATGATGTTCAGAGAGATAATTATTATACCTTTGACTCATATGAACAGTTTAGATGAACAAATAATTGAGAGTAGATAGGACTAGTGAGAACAGGGAAATGAGACAAAAGAAGGTAATGGTGAACATGATCAAATTGCATTGTATACACATATGAAAATATGACAATAGAAGCAACCCATTATGTTTAAAATAAGCATATGCTAATAAGAGCCCAAAATTTCAAATACTACTTAATTTCTTTTTTCTTCACTTTTTAAGTATTTCTGGTTAGATTATGCAAAATTGGGATCATATAGAATGAATAATTTATACTTATCCATATATGATAGAATATATGTGAGATACAATATTACTTATAGTATGAAAATGTACCATAATTTCTTCCTTTGCACAATATCATTTTAACACAGTCTTACATTTTTTCAAACTTGCATAAAGTTTTATAGTAAAAATGCAGTGTGATTTAGTTTTATGTTCTTTGTATTTTTCTATACATCTTTTGATTTTCAAATAATTATAGATTTTGATTTAATCTGAAAAATATTGCTGAGAGTTCTCAGAGACCCTTCATTCAAACCCCTCAAATGTTATTATTTATTTGGGGTGTGTGTGTGTGTGTGTGTGTGTGTGTGTCTTGTTTTGTAATTCTGGTTATCCTTGAAATCACAGTTCTCCAGTTCCATCCTCCTAAGAGTTGGGATTTGTCTTAGTTTGGGTTTTTACTGCTTTGAAGAGATACTACAGCCATGGCAACTCATAAAGAAAATATTAATTGGAGTGGCTCGATTACAGTTTGAGAGGTTCAGTCCATTATCATCATGACAGGGAGCATGGATGCATGTAGTCAGACATGGTTTTGGTGCTGAGAGTGCTACTTCTTGATCATAAGGCAGCAGGAAGTTAACTGACTGTCACACTGAGGGAAGCTTGAGAAAATAGATCTCAAAGCCTGCTCTCACAGTGACACACTTCTCCAACAAGGCCACATCTCCTAATAGTGACACTACCTTTGGAGATCATTTTCTTATAAATTACCACAGGATTATAAGTATGTGTACAATACCTTGATCAAAAATTAAGATTTTATATAATGCTAGTATAAGTAGGAAATTAACCTTTGATACAATACAAATAATAATTATATAAGCTGTGGTGGTTTGAATAAGAGTGGCCTCCATAGGCTCATAGGCTTGAATGCTTAGTCACCAGGGAGTGGCACTATTTGAGAAGGATTAGGAAGTTTGAGGATTAGGCCTTGTAGGAGGAAGTATGTCACTGGAGGTGGACTTTGATGCTTCAAAAGCCCATACCAAGCTCAGAGTCAGCTTCTCTCTGTCTCTGTCTCTGTCTCTCTCTGTCTCTCTCTCCTTCCCTCCCTCTCTGTAAACATTTGAGCAGGTTGTATTTATATATTTAGGAATGTGTGTGTGTGTGCATAACAAAAATTAAAGAAAAAGAAACCATGAATTGGAAGGAGATAGAAAAAGAAAGAGGAAGATGTATGGGAGGGTTTGGAGGAAGGAAAGGGAAGGAAGAAACTATGTATTTATATTATCATTCCAAAAACAAACAATAAAATTATAGAAAACTAGACAATTGGTAGGTAGTATCAACATTTTATTACTTAATATGTGTTCATAATTGGTATATTCATACTATATGAATACCCTTATTGTGTTTTAAAATAATACATTTCTGATACCTTTGGTAGAGTCTGAGCTACTTTAATATGCTCATCATCTTTTTTCTTTATTGATTTTATTGAGCTATACATTTTTCTCTGCTTCCCTCCCTGCCTTTCACCTCCCCTTCAACCCTCTCCCATGATCCCCATGCTCCCAATTTACTCAGGAGATCTTGTCTTTTTCTTCTTCCCATGTATTTTAGATCCATGTATGTCTCTCTTAGGATCCTCATTGTTGTCTAGGTTCTTTGGGATTGTGATTTGTAGCTCTTATCATCTTAACGAGCTATTGGTTTTGCCACTTACTATAGAACATCAGCCTTACCTTCCAGTCCTAGTGCCATCTGCTGAGAGGCTATTTGAACTTGTACAATGAGCTGAATTTCAAAGGATGTGCATATATGCATATTGTCTTTTAGACCTGGTAAATAACTTGATGCAGAACAAGACAGAGCAGGAGTTTGCCTAGCTCTGCAAGGAGCATGTGTGACTGACAGGAAGATGGGAGGGAGGGTTACTGGACCAAAGCCAACTTGGAGATTGGCAATTTTATGAAGGGTGAACAGGAGAACGCAAGCTCTTATGTTCTTTCACAGAGACTGCTTGAAGCTCTCAAATCTTAGCTGCTTTTAGTTTAATTTATATAAAACTGGACAATTCTTAGAGGTTCATCTGGCCTTGAAGCAACAGCGTTTATTTCAAACTCACCCAAACAGATGAATGTAATGAGTCTTTCTCTGTCCTGCCATCCAGCTCCCAAATACTGACACAGAGACTTATTATTAATTATGAAAGCTTGTCTTTTAGCTTAGACTTGTTTTTAACTAGTTTTTTTATTGATTTTATTATGCTATACATTTTTCTCTGCTCCTAATCCTTCCTCTCCCCTCCCCTTCAACCCTCTCCCGTGGTCCCCATGCTCCCAATTTACTCAGGACATCTTGTCTTTTTCTACTTCTCATGTAGATTAGATCAATGTATGTCTCTCTTAGGGTCCTCATTGTTGTCTAGGTTTTCTGGGATTGTGATTTGTAGACTTTTTTTCTTTGCTTTATGTCTAAAAGTCACTTATGAGTGAGTACATATGATATTTGTCTTTCTGTGTCTGGGTTACCTCACTCAATATGATGTTATCTAGATCCATCCATTTGCCTGCAAATTTCAAGATGTCATTTTTTTTTCTGCTGTGCAGTACTCCATTATGTAAATGTACTATGGTTTCCTTATCCATTCTTCGTTTGAGGGGCATTTAGGTTGTTTCTAGGTTCTGTCTATTTCAAATAATGCTGCTATGAACATAGTTGAGCACATGTCCTTGTTGCACGATTGAGCATCCTTTGGATCTATACCCAAAACTGGTATTGCTGGGTCTTGAGGAAGGTTGTTCCTAATTTTCTGAGAAATTGCCACACTGACATCCAATGGGGCTGTACCAGCTTGCATTCCCACCAGCAATGCAGGAGTATTCCCTTTAACCCACAATCTCTCCAGCATAAGTTATCATCAGTATTTTTGATCTTGGCCATTCTTACAGGTGTAAGATAGAATCTCAGAGTTGTTTTGATTTGCATTTTTCTGATGGCTAAGGATATTGAACATTTTCTTAAGTGTCTTTCATCCATTTTAGATTCTTCTGTTGAGAGTTCTCTATTTAGGCCTGTACCACATTTTTTATTAGATTATTTGTTCTTTTGATGACCAATTTCTTGAGTTCTTTGTATATTTTGAAGATCAGCCCTTTGTTTGATGTGGGTTCGGTAAAGATCTTTTCCCCATTCTGTAGGCTGTCATTTTGTCTTGTTGACCCTGTCCTTTGCTTTACAGAAGCTTTTCAGTGTTGACTGAGGTTTCTGTCCTGCCCACTTACTGCAGTCATTAAGTCACATAGAAATCACAGAGGTCTACATTAATTATGCTCTGATTGGCCTAGTAGCTCAGGCTTCTTCTTATTTCTTAAAATTTATATTAGCCAATAATACTTGTCTGTGTTAGCCACATGACTTGGTTCCATTTTTGGTGAGGCAGTTACATCTTGCTTGCTCTGTGCCTGGCATCCTCTGTGTCTCTGTGACGACTTCCGACTGACCCTTCCTTCTTCCCAGAATTATCCAGTTCTCATTGCCCTGCCTTTACTTCCTGCCTGGTCACCACATCTATAATTCCTACCTGGCTACTGACCAATCAGCATTTTATTAAAATACAATTGACAGAGTACAGACCATTGTCCCACAGCACTTCCCTCCTCCCTTTTTTTTGAAAACGAGAACTCTGAATCTAATATCCTTTGTGTAGCTTTTTGTCCAGGTCATTATCCATAACATCTTGTAACCAACACTCTAAGCAAAAATAAATATCCATAATCCATTTTTTGGGAATATGAGCATAGTTTTCCAGGATACTTCCTGCTGATTGGGGGTGCTGATAATCTTTTGGGGACCTGAAGGAAATTTAGAATTATGATCAAATCCTGATTGGAGTATCCTGTGAGGCTTGATCATCTCAGCCAGCAGTCTTGAAACTGTTTTGGATGCAGAACTCAGAGGAAACACCATCAGAGGTCCTCTGAAATGTTCAATCATCTGTACCATCTGCTCCTATTGGAGATTCTGCATGGGGCCTTCCTTGATCAAACCTGATTTTTCTTAGCCCAGAGTGAATCCACAGCCTTTCATTTCCTGTGGAAACAAAAACAAAACCTCTTCTCCAAAGTAACATATCTTTTGTCTTTAATTTTGAAGTGAATGCATTTTCAAAATAAATATGTTGGATTAATCCAGCAGCATTTATAATCAAATATCTTTTATCAGCTTTTGCTCCTTCCTCAGCCAACAAAGAATTTAAAGACAACACAAGAACTTACAGTATCCATACTCTTTGTGTATTTTCCCTCTTTACATGGCTTTATTTTAAACTCTATTTCTTTTATTTTTATTTTTAATTTTTGGCTTTTTGCGACAGGATTTCTCTGTGTATCTTTGGCTGTCCTGGAACTCACTTTGTAGACCAGGCTGTCCTTGAACTCACAAAGATCTGCCTGTCTCTGCTTCCCAAATGCTGGGATTAAAGGTGTGTGCTACCATACCTTGAACTCATAGACATCCATCTGCCTTTGCCTTTAAGTGTTGGGATTAAAGATGTATGCCACCACACCCAACTACTCTCTTTTTTCTTTTAAGGACTTTATCCTTTTTATTTCTCACAAGCTTACATATATTTTTAAACACACAGTTAACCATTTAGAGATTTTCTTTGCCTTTGAATCTACCTTTACTGTTTGTCTCTCTTTTTCTGACCACGTGAGTCTTTAATTTGCTAAGTGATATAACTAGGATTAAAGCCATGGCTTTGACTGCTGGATCCAGCCCATAACTTAGTGTTTTCTGAGACTCTAGCCTCATGCCAGAGGTACTGGCTGGGGCCATGTTTTTTTTGCCAGAACTCTATGGTATTTCTAGGTCCCTGCCAACACCAAAAGATATGCAGTCAGCTTTTCAACACCATTTAAGTGTTCCATGGCAGGGCCTCTTAAAGACCTGCAAAGTTTTGCAGCTAAAGCTGAGTCAGGAAGCCTCTCTTAAATGAGAATGCTTGCAGAGCCCACCCGAAAAAGTGCTGCTATCAAGAAGCCATGCTTAACTCTATTCTTTTCTATGTAGAATAACTTCCCAAGTTCTCTCAGGCTTGTAAGTGGATTTGGTAAGCCCCACATTACAGAAGGAGCTCCCACAACATTTCAGTTTCAGGAGGTCCTATTTATTAATTGTTTCTCTCAGTGTCTGTGCTACTGGGGTTATATTTAGGAAGTGGTCACCTGTGCCAATGCATTCAGGTGTACTTCCCAGTTTCTCTTCTGTGAGGTTCAGTGTGGTTGACTTTATGTTAAGATCTTTGATCCATTTGGACTTGAGTTTTGTGCATGGTGATAGACATGGATCTATTTTCATTCTCCTATATGATGATATCCAGTTATGCTAGCACCATTTGTTAAATATGCTTTCTTTTTTCCATTTGATATTTTTTGCTTCTTTGTCAAAAATCAGCTGTTCATAAGTGTGTGGATTAATATCTGTGTCTTCAATTTGGTTCCATTGGTTCTCCTGTCTGTTTTTATGCCAATACCAGGCTGTTTTCAGTATTGTAGCTCTGTAGTAGGGTTTGAAGTCAGGTATTGTGATTCCTCCAAAAGTTCCTTTATTGTACAGGATTATTTTGGTTATCCTGAGTTTTTTTCTTTCCACATGAAGTTGAGTACTGTTCTTTCGAGGTCTGTGAAGAATTTTGCTGGGATTTTGATGGGCATTGCATTTGAATCTGTAGACTGCTTTTGGTATGATTGCCATTTTTACTATGTTAAGTCTACATACCCAAGAGCATGGTGTCTTCCATTTTCTGGTGTCTTCTTCAGTTTCTTTCTTCAAAGATTTAAAGTTCTTGTCATAGAGGTCTTCCACTTGTTTGGTTAGAGTTACTCTGAGATACTTTATTCTATTTGTGAAGGGTGAACTGTGAAGGGTGATGTTTCTCTGATTTCTTTCTCAGCCCATTTATCATCTGTGTAAAGATGGGCTACTGATTTTTTTGAGTTAATCTTGTATCCTGCTACATTACTGAAAGTGTTTATGAGTTGTAGAAGTTCCTTGGTGGAAATTTTGGGGTCGCTTATGTAAACATATCATTAGCAAATAGTGAGTTTTCTGTTTTGTCTTTTCTGATTTGTATCCCCTTGATCTCCTTTTGTTGTCTTATTGCTCTAGCTAGGACCTCAAGAACTATATTGCATATATATGGAGAAAGTGGACAACCTTGTCTTGTTCCTGATTTCAGTGGAATCTCTGGGAGTTTCTCTCCATTTAGTTTGATGCTGGCTGTTGGCTTGCTGTATATTGCTTTTATTATGTTTAGGTATGTTCCTTGTATTCCTGCTTTCTCTAAGACCTTTATCATGAAGGGATGTTGTATTTTGTCAAAAGCTTTTTCAGCATCTAATGAGATGATCATGTGGTTTTTATTTTTCAGTTTGTTTATATGGTGGATTAAATTGACAGATTTTTGTTTGTTGAACCATCCCTGTACCTCTGGGATGAAGCCGACTTGATCATGGTGGATGAGTTTTCTGATGTATTCTTGGATTCAATTTGTTAGTATTTTATTGAGTATTTTTTCATCAGTGTTCTTGAGTGAGATTGGTCTGTAATTCTTTTTCTTAGTAATGTCATTATGTGGTACAGGTATCAATTGAGTTTCATAATGTTCCTTCTGTGTCTATTTTGTGGAATAATTTGAGGAGTATTGGTATTAGTTCTTCTTTGAAAATCTTGTAGAATTCTGATCTGAGATCATCTGGTCCTGGGTTTTTTTTTTTTTGTTTGGGAGACTTTTGATGACTGTTTCTATTTTTTAAAAAGTTATAGTTCTATTTAATTTGCTTATCTGATCTTGACTTTATTTTGATAAGTGATATTTATCTAGAAAGTTTTCCATTCCAATTTTGTGGAGTGCAGGTTTTCAAAATATGACCTAATGATTCTCTGGATTTCCTCTGTGTTTGTTTTTATGTCTCACTTTTCATTTCTGATTTTATTAATTTGGATATTCTCTGTCTTCCTTTTAGTTAGGTTGCATAAAGGCTTGTCTATTTTGTTGATTTTTCTCAAAGAATCAACTTTTTGTCTCATTGATTCCTTCTTTTGTTTTCTTTGTTTCTATTTTGTTGATTTCAGCTCTCAATTTGATTATTTCCTGCTGTATAATTCTCCTGGGTGAGTTTGCTTCTTTTTGTTCAAAAGTTTTGAAATGTTCTGTTAATTCACTAGTGTGGTATTTTTTCCAGCTGCTTTATGTAGGCATTTAGTGCTATGAACTTTCCTTTTAACACTACTTTCATTGTGTCCCATAAATTTGGTTATTTTGTGTGGTCATTTTCATTGAATTTTAGGAAGTCTTTTATTTCTCCCTTTATTTCTTCCTTGACCAATTGATGACTCAGGTGAGCATTTTTTAATTTCCATGTGTTTGTGGGCTTTCTGGAATTAGTGTTGCTGCTGAATTCTAATTGTAAGCCATGGTGATCAGATAAAATACAAGGGGTTATTACAATTTTTTTGTATTTGTTAAGATTTGTTATCTCGTATGTAGTCAATTTTTGAGAAGGTTCCATGAGGTGCTGAGAAGAACGTATATTCTTTTATGTTTGAAAGGAATGTTCTATAGATGTCTGTTAAGTCTATTTGAGTCATAGCGTCTGTTAGTTCCTTTATTTCTCTGTTAATTTTTTGTCTGGTTGACCAGTCCTTTGGCGAGAGTGGAGTGTTGAAGTCTCCCACTATTAGTGTGTGAGGTTTAATGTGTGTTTTAAGATTTAGAAGTGTTTCTTTTATATATGAGGGTGTCCTTGTATTTGGGGCATAGATGTTCAGTGTTGAGATTTCCTCTTGATGGATTTTTCTTGTGACTAATATGAAATGTCCTTCTTTTTCTCTTTTGATTGATTTTAATTTGAAGTCTATTTTGTTAGATATTAGGATAGCTACACCAGCTTGTTTCTTAGGTCTATTTGATTGGAAATTTTTTTCCCCAACCCTTTACTCTGACGTGATGTCTATCTTTGAGGTTGAGGTGTGTTTCTTGTATACAGCAGAAGCATGGATTCTCTTTTTGCATCCAATCTGTTATCTTGTGTCTCTTTATAGGTGAGTTGAGTCCATTTATTTTAAGGGATATTAATGACCAGTGATTGCTATTTTCTTTTATTTTAATTTTCGTTGATGGTGATGTTATTTTCTGTGTTTTTCCCTTCTTTGGGATTTTTGCTGTGAGATCATCTATTGTCCATGTTTTTGGTGATGTAGCCAACTTCCTTGGGTTGGAGTTTTCCTTCTACTACTTTGTGTAATGCTAGGTTTGTGACTAGGTATTGGTTAAATCTGTTTCTGTCATGGAATATCTTGTTTGTCCTTCTATGGTGATTTAAAGTTTTGTAGGGTATAGTAGTCTGGGCTGGCATCTGTGGTCTCTTAATGTCTACATAGCACTTTACCAGGACCTTCTGTCTTTCATTGTTTCCATTGAGAAGTCAGGTGTAATTCTAATAGGTCTGCCTTTATATGTTACTTGGCCTTTTTCCTTTGCAGCTCTTAATATCCTTTCTTTATTCTGCATGTTTAGTGTTTTGATTATTATTATTTTGTGGTTTTTTAGGACAGGGTTTCTTTGTAACTTTGGAGCCTGTCCTGGAATTAGCTCTTGTAGACCAGGCTGGGCTTCAACTCACAGAGATCTGCCTGCCTCTGCCTCTGAGTGCTAGCATTAAAGGCATTTGCCACCAGGGCCTGGCTTAGTGTTTTGATTATTAGGTGGCAAGGGGACCTTTTTTTGATCCACTCTATTTGGTGTTCTGTAAGCTTCCTGTATATTCATAGACATATCTTTCTTTAGGTTGGGAAAATTTTCTTCAATGATTTTGTTAAATGTATTTTCTGTGCTTTTGAGTTGGACTTCTCTTTCTCCCATTCCTATTCTTCTTAGGTTTGGTCTTTTCATGGTGTCCCATATTTCCTGGATATTTTGTGTTAAGATTTTGTTAGATTTAATGTTTTCTTTAACTGTTGAGTCTATTTTCTCTATTGTATCTTCAGTGCTTGAGATTCTTTCTTCCACTTTTTGTATTTTGCTGTTTATGCTTGTATTTATGGTTCCTGATCATTTTCTCATGATTTCTGTTTCTATGATTCCCTCAGCTTGTGTTTTATTTATTGTCTCTATTCCAGTTTTCAAGTCTTGAATAGTTTCTTTCATATATTTGATTGCCTTTTTCTTGGTTTTCTTTAAGAAATTTGTTGATGTCTTCCAATTTTTTTGTTTGTCTTTTCCTCTATTTCTTTGAGGGAATTTTTCATTTCCTCTTTAAGGGCCTCAAACATTCTCCTAAAGTTATTTTTTAAGTCATTTTCTTCTGCTTCATCTATAGTTGGTTGTTCAAGTCTTGCTGTTGCAGGGCCACTATTTTTTTTTACTGGTGTCATGTTTTTCTTTGTGGTGTTGTTTGTGTTCTTACCTTGTCTACCCATCTTTTTTTCAGATTGGTGTAGTTGTGGCTGTCTGTGACTCTGGTGAGCAATCTTCCAGGTGCCAGTAGATCCAAGACTCAGATGGCTACTCCTCATTGTGCGGTCAGGACCATGGTTACAGTCACCCCACTGGTCACTCCATTATCCTGGAGGTCACTCGGCACTCACAAAGTTCACTCTACAATACCAGGGGTCATTAGGGTCTGCTCTGAGGGAGATTGCTTGCTTGGGGCTCTTTCTGCTGAGGTTGCTTTCTTGGGCCTGCTCTGTAGACGTCCTGGCTCAGGCCTACTCCCTTGGATGTCCCAGAGTCATGCCTGCACCAGCAGAGGTCCAGGCTCAGGCCTATTCCCTCAGAGGTCCCAGACTCAGGTTAGGACCATAGAGGCCTCTGGTTCCAGCCTACTCCCTCAGAGGTCCCAGACTCATGCCTTAACTAGTTCTTTTAACTTAAATTAACCCCCTATGTTTATTTATCTATGTTCTACCATGTGAATTTTTCCTCTGTCCCATTCTGTATGTCCAATTTGTTCATGTCTCTCTCGTGTCTAGATTCATTTCCCCTTTGTCTCTCTGGAAGTCCTGCCTATACCTCCTGCCTAGCTATTGGCCATTCAGCTTGTTATTATAAACCAATCATAGCAAATACATCTTCACACAATGTACAAACATTCCACAACAGAAGAGAGTCAGTTAAGATCCAGAAACAGATATGTAGAATCTTTGGACATTTCTCTTTCTATATTTATTTATATATTATATTTTCTTATTTTTGTTAAATAAGGTCTCTTTCTGTAGCTGAGACTTGATGTGGAATTCCCCTCTTTATGCTGTGAATATGTTTTATTGCCATTGCTTAATAAAGAATCTGCTTTATTTAACAGAGTAAAGCCGGGTAGAAAATCCTAACAGAGAGATGTAGAGAGAAAGTAGGCAGAGTCAGAGAGATGCCATGTAGCCACCAAAGGAGACAGATGCTGGCTGAAACCTTACTGGTAAACCATGAGAGTTGAGGTAAAATATAAAATACTAGAAATGGGTTAATTCAAGATGTAAGAGTTAGCTAATAAGAAGCCTAAACTAATAAGCCAGGCAGTGTTGCAATTAATATAGTTTCTGTGTGATTATTTTGGGTCTGGGCAGTCGGAAAACAGACAAGCATTCTCCATCTACAGAGAGTGGCATCAAAATTGCAATTGCAGTCCCAGTTGGCCTTTACCTTAAATACTTCTACTTCTGCTTCTCAAGTCAGTAGGATTACAGGGATAGCTGATGCATATGAGCTGCATCATTTATACTCATTTTGTATGCTAGCCAAGTTTTATGTCATTTTGGCCACATAGCTAAGAAAAACAACTTAAAATAAGATGACTAACTTTGGCTCATGGTTTGAGAGATTTCAGTCCATGATCACCTGACTCCATTGTTTCTGGACCTGTGATACAAGGGTCTGACGATTAAAGATTAAAGATGCTCCATAACAGTTAGAAAGAGAGGGAGGGAGGCCCACAGACAGACAGACAGACAGATACACACACATACACACACACACACACACACACACACACACACACACACACACACAAAGAGAGAGAGAAAACCAGGGTTTGACATCTAATTCTGATTCTTCTAATTAGGTCTCCCAGTTAGTTTCTACTGCCTTGGATACTAAACTCTGAATATGAGCTTTTGCTACATATTAAGATCCAAATCTTCAGAATAAGTAAATATTTCATGATGTTCTCTCAGTACCTCCCATAAAGTTAAACATGCAATGATAGGCAGCTAGTTTCTTTACCACATACTTTATAATCCTCACAGAAAAACAAATGACAACCACTTCAGAAGCTAAATTAAAGAATTTGCATAAGCCACTTACAATAGTGAATAGCTATTTATAAAATCAGTTTCCTAATAAACAATTGGAGGACACTAAAGGTAAAGAACTTATCCAAAGTCATTGGGACAGGCAATAGAGTTGAGATTCCAGTGGATTTGATGAAGCTCAGGGGCCATGATGTCTTGACGGTCCAATGCCAGAGGGAGGTGAGCATACCTGTGTGAAATAAAGAAACCCTTTAAAGGTTATTCAGACAAACACTAAACTCCTTACGTGTCTCAATTATTCTCTAACTAATATGATACATACTTAAACCCAATAGAAATGATTACATTTAAGTTTTAGAAAAAAGATTGGCACAAACAGGATGGAGAAAAAGAAATGGAGAAGTGACAAGGCACAGATCTTTATTGTATTATCATGTGCCTGTTTTTCAAATTAAACATTCCAAATTCTTCCATTAGAGTGCTTTGGTGTGTCCATCTGGGTGGTTGCCACTACTTGGAAAATGTACAAAGGTTTTTTTGTTCTTCATGAAGGATTTTTTTTTCATTCCCACTTATAGTAATTGCCAAGAATGAGATCTGTTACATTGATTCCAAGGAATAATAGCCTGTCTTTGCTTAATGCCTCACAATAGAATTCAGAACCACTTAAGATGCTGAAGAAGCTGCAGCTTTATGTGTGGGTCAGTGGTTCTCCTGTGTGAGTCTTAAAAGGTGTGCTTGGGTTTCCCTTTAGAACATAATAATGCTTAGAATTAATTATGTTCATGGAGAATCCAGGGTATCTCAGCCGCCACAGGAGCCTTTTTACTTTTTGAAATTAGATTTACTTTTATAAAAATTGCTTTCTTGTAAAGAATTTAAAAGTTAAAAACATGAAACTAGATAAACATAGCAACTCAAGCAAACACTTGTGGAGACACAAAGCTTCCATATTTCAATGGACTCTTCCTGTACAGTTAGAATAGTCATTCGGAAGTTGTGGAGCTTTAACTATCAATTGTATTCCATGTCCTTATCCACCACAAAAATTGAAAAATCCACGACTAAGTTAAAACTAGAAAAATATTAAGCCTTTATCCTCTTTCCAGACTTGGGTGTCCTCTCCCTGCATCCTATCCTTCCCCGTCAGCTAATATTGTCCTTTCTTGTTCTCCCTTCTGCACGTTATGCTGCACTCACTTGTGCATTTGGGGTTTCAGCGACTGGAGCTTTCTGCAGAGAGCTGCACCTCTCTTGCTTTTAATATGCAAAACCAAATCATACAGCATGCTAGCGGCAGAACTGGGCCATGAACCCAGGCTTCTAGCATCTGTGGGGAAAACTGAACTTCACCTAACCTTCCTGAGGAATATTGAAGGATGTGATTAATCAAATGTGCTAGGTAAACTGTCAGTTGGAGCCGAATGAGGAATTATAAAGAACAAATGTCAGAGTAAGCTTGACAATTAGGTAAAATGACTTCAGAGCAACTACTGTCAAGGTAACTACTGATGTGAGGTGAATATTTGTTGCTTCTTGATGAGAAAATGATACAGAGCAGCCACAGCTTTAACTAATGTAAGAGAAGTGCAGATCCACTGGAACTTTGTAGAAGCTAGCTACCTGTGTGTATTCAGAGCATTTACCTGATCTGTGCTATAGTCAGCTATTCCTACCCTTAGGACTTGGCATGTTCTTGTAGATGTTGATTTTTTTCATTGCTCTCACAATACTTTCAAGCCAGCTTATTACGCTATATTAAACTTAGTACCTGTTTGTGGTTAAGGTCCTAGGAATTTCTCAGGTAATGAAGGAGTGGTCTGGTTGAAAGAAAACTAAGTGAAACACATTGTACACTAATGCCCCTGAATTTCATTTTACATGAACTGGTAATGATATTATTATTTTATTTGGGTGTCTAGAATTCCCTGAAGTTACCCTATCCCCCAAATGTATTCATGCTGTGACAAATAACACATAGTCATCAATGGGCCAATGAATGTTGTGTTTGATTGAAATATGAGCCCCATATATATTAGCTTCTTTCTAATCAAAGAAGATGGAAATATGATTTTACCTGAAATTCATCTTGGTAGACTTAATTAAATCAAAATCTTGTAATGGGTAGATTGTCCTGTATTATCTGGGTGGGCAGCAATTGTAAGCATATTCGCCTAAAGAAAGGGAAAGGAAAAGAGAGGGAGGAGAAGTGAAGATGAATAGAAACAGCTGAAGATAAATTGGTTTTGAGGAGAGGCATAATCTAGCCAAAAGCCAAGGAATGTTGATATCCATCAGATACTAAAAGAAGCAAACATTTGAGTGTTGTCTTACCTTCACCTTCATTTTAGAAAAGTTAAACTGATTTTTGGTTCCTGGTATCCAGAACAACAAGGACAGAAATCCCCCCTCCATTTTTCTATAGTAGTTTCTTTTATTTTATTAATAAAAAGTCATCGGGAGTCAGATATTAGGGTAAAACATGATAGATCCACAGGACAAATGGAGAGAACAATCAGCGGCCTCTACTCTCCATGCTTCTCCACTCAATTCCTTTGTGTGCTCGTGTTCCTCTGTGTGCCTGTTTATCATTCCTGAGTCAGCCAGAGAACTCTGTGTGACTGTCTATCATTCCTGAGTCAGCCAGAGAACTCTGTGTGACTGTCTATCATTCCTGAGTCAGCCAGAGAACTCTGTGGTCCACTGCTGCCAGCTGAATGTGGACCCAGCCCCCAAACCAAGGCCTGACTAGGCAAGGGAGGTTAAAGTCAAGGATTTCTTTCTGAATGAGATGTCTACTTTGAGTTCCATCTACCCTGTTATTTGGTGATTTTGTTTAGATTGACTTCATATATGTATTTATTTTAGGAAACTTCTATTGTATTAGTTTCTTGTATGATCCCACAAATGGCTCTTAATTTTAGCAGTTCCTCCCTGTATTTCCACCTTTGACCACCTCTTCTCTCCCCTTCCCTGTTTGATCCTCTGTTCCACTCCCCCCATGCATAACTATATAGTCTAGGTGTTCTTCCTGGAGACATCCATCCCTACCCCTACTCCCTTATTCTATACCTAACCTCAGTGGGTTTATGAATTGTAGCCTGCTTATCAAAGCCTTACCTGCTAACATCCACACATAAGCAAATAGATACCATATTTTGTCTTTATGGTTTTGGGTTACCTCACTAAGAATGATTTTTTTCTACCTCCATCTCTTTACCTGCAAATTTATTTTTTAAACAGCTGAGTAATATTTCATTGTGTAAGTGCACCACATTTTCTTTTTCAATTTCTTGAGTTTAAGCTACTGAGCTTTTGATAATGAACACTCACAGGAAACTGACATAATTGACAAAAATTAACTAGTAAAAAGCAGAGAAAAGGAGAGCTCAGGTTCAATATTTATGAGTTAAGAGTAAAATGGATGAATAGCAGGGATTTCATTGTAGTTAAGGTGGAGCTGGACTGAGGTATTGGAAGACAGGAGTTTATAGTTTAAACTTTTTTACTAGAACCAAGGAATAGAACAACAAATTTGCTCAGAAATTCGGGCATATGAAATTTGGAGATTCATAAACATTCAGATCATAGCACAAGTGCTAGACAGGATATAGAGAAATCCAAACCCTCATGCATTGCTGTCAGGAATGTAAATTAGTATAGCCACTGTGAATGCCAGTTTGGAAGCTCCTTGAAATATTGCAGCTGGAATGGCCATGTTACCAAGTAAATACAGCCCTAGATAGTCACTCAAGAGAATTCAAACTATGTCTGCATAAAAACTTGTAGACAAATGTTCATAGAATTAATATTCTTAATAGTCAAAAGATAGAAATAACCCCCAAACACACCAATTAAAAATGGATAAAGTAAATGTGGTCCCTGCATGTAATGGGACATAATTCATTCATAAAAAGCAATGATATGATCCATGCTAAAATATGTATGACTCATGAAATCATTATGTGTATAAGAAGGCAGTCAGAAGAGAACATATAATATATCATTCCCACATGGAAGTCTGGAATAAGGGAACCTGTATAGAGAAAATTATATTTGTGTTGATTAGAATTGGGAGGAGGGCATAGAAGTGAGTAGAGGGGTGATAGTAAAAGGGTACAACTTCCTAAAGTGATTCAAATGTCCTAAAATTGGGAAGGCAGTTGAATATATTTGTGAATGTCCAAACACATTGAATTGTCTACTTTAATTGGATGAATTTATGGTGTATTGTGGTAATTTATGTTTCAGTAAAGCTATCATAAAATCCAAATGAAAACACATTCAGAAATAGTAAATCCTTTTGATTTATTGATTAATTTTATTATGCCTTCCCTATACTCTGCCAGTTCTTTTAGATTGATCGACTTGCCTGTTTTCAATGGGAAAAGAAAAAAATTTCCCATAAGGAAATAGGCTACCATTATTGAAAATGAAAATAGAATGCTTAAACCTCTGTGGTCAATTTTATAATGTTGCTTGCAATAGAATCTAGCATATTGCCATCCACTAGCATGCCCTCTATTCCCCCCCCACCACTTCAGTTTTATCTCCACTACTTTCCCCACACCTCTTTTCCACTATCTTAGTCTTATCTTTACTTCAGTTTGTTCTACTGCCCTTTGTGACTTAAGTGCATATTCTGGAGTGGGGTAGGGTGGGGTAGGGCTTAGCTAACTTCTCACTCAATTCTCGGACTAAAGGAAGAAGCATCTCTGAGATGTGTCTTCTTTTACTACTCTGGCCTCAATCACTGCCATTTGTGTTGATTTTTTTTGCCAGCATTATCTTTTGACAATATTTCTATAATATTTATGTGTTTTCAGCCTCCTACATGATACAGTGGAAACCCATGGGATCAGGAACATATTTGAAATTCTCAACAGAATAATTCCAATATCTAGCATAGTGATAAGCAAAGGGTAGACCCTCAGGAAGTGTTTGTTAAGTGAATAAGTAGTTTTAAATTCCAAATTCACTGGAAATAACCTTTCCACAGTGTATACTTTATTTTTGTCTATGTGCAGTGCATGCAGGCCTGTATGTGGAGGTCAGAGCAACCTTAGGTGTCTGTTATCTTCCACCTTGTTTGAAAAAGGCTGTTTTCTTTGGTGTTCACTGCTGCATGTGCCAGGTTCAGCTAGTCCATAAACTCCTGTCTCTGCCTCATGACTACCTGTAGGACCACTAGGATTATAGACTGTTTTACCATGTGTGGCTTTTGCATGAATTCTGGGGATTTGAACTCGGTTCCTCATGCTTCTTGTACAACATGCATTTCCCCCACTGAGACAACTCTTCATATCCAATATATGTGTGTGTGTGTGTGTGTGTTTATGTTCTTGAAAGTGCCTGTCCATAACACTGCATAATTAATCAATTATGTTTCTTATCCTTCCAAACTCCAGTTTGTGTCTGTTTATAGCATATTACTTGGTACTTGCATGCCCAAAACTTGATGATAATCCTGTCCTAGAGGCATCTGTTTCCTTTTTCCTTGTAGCTTCCACCGTAGCAGAATTCTAAGGTTCATGGCAATCTTTGACATATTTATTCAGTCATTGCTGAGGGCTCCAGCCAGAATGACAACACAAAAAGGTATGTGACAAATGACAGAGTGCTACTACTGAGCTGGCCCTGACTGAGCTTTGGGCCAGCTCTTGGTGCTGAGTCAATGACTGTCCTATGTCCCAAGTGTATCAAGTGAATTGCTTCTCATAAGTAACCACATTCATGAAAGATCTGGAGCTGAATGCCTCCCTGCATTGCCCTAGCTCTCTACCAGTTGCCTATTCATACATGAATATGCTCTTGTTGGCTCTGCTCAAACCTAGCAGTTCTTATAAAGGTGGGAAGGGGATAGGGCCCTCTGGGATAGCGAGGACTTCTGCCCATTTATACAATTAGGGAGCAGCTACTAAGCAGTAATCTCCATGGTCATTAGCTATTCAATTAGGTATTACCCTTGAATGCAAACAGTGAGGAGAGCTCTGAACCTCAGGACAGGTTCCCTAGTCTCCAAGCCAAAAGGCCTGGGAGTCCTGTCTGTAGACTCTGTTAAACCATAAGCATGTAGATAAATTGATAGAATACAGATTAAAATACCAATGAGGTTTAGAAGACAAGAAGGAGGGATAGCTAATAGCTCAGCTTTAGATTACAAATGAAGTAATTGCCTCTGAGGTTGTTTCTATCCTGCACTCTATTGGAAATGTTTTAATTGATCTTTCTGTTGGTTCGAGCTACCAACACTTCCCATTTCTGTTTTCTGGGTTGGAAAATATACCTTGGAAGTGGTGTAGGAGGTCCTTTTTTCTATGTGTTGCTTTCATTGGTTGAAAAAAGAAACTGCCTTGGCCTTTTGATAGGGCAGGACTTAGATAGGTGGGGGAAAGAGAACGGAAGAAGGTAGTGTGGCAGCCACCATGGTTCTCCTGCCCAAGACAGACGCTGGTTAGGAATCTTTCCCGGTAAGCCATGACCTTGTGGTGACCTACAGATTATTAGAAATGGGTTGAATCAATATGTAAGAGTTAGCCAATAGGAAATTAGAACTAATGGGCCAGGCAGTGTTTAAATGAGTACAGTTTCTGTGTAATTATTTTGGGTATAAGCTAGCCGGGCAGGACGGAACAAAGGGGCCCTGCACCTCGTTACTATGTGGAAGTGCAAGGCTTTAGCTTGAAGAAGAGACAATAATATCTTAAGTCCCTTTTAGACAACACAATAGATACATGGAAAACTTGCTTCTAGTACATTCTGACGTTTCTTGCTAGGAATACATACACAATTATAGTGAGTCCTGGGTTCAAAGACAGCATATAGAATATTGATTTTGTTCTCTGTAGGGAGTGTGGATGGAACTTAGATGCCTGCATTAAGCCAGGCCTAGTGGTATAAGCCTATAATCTCAGTTACTTGGTAGGCTGAGGCAAGAGATTCTCAAGTTCCAGGTTTACCTGGGTTCAAGGTCAGTCTACGGAAATTAGTGAGAGACTATCTCAAAATTCTAAAAGTTAATAAAAATGGGATGGTGGTGATATGATTTGTCAGGTAAAGACACTTGTTGCCAAGCCTAACAACCTGAGTTTGATCCCTTGAATTCACATGGTGGAAAGAGATAACCAATGAGTACAAGTTGTCCTCTGACCTCCATGTATGTGCATCCCCCCACACACAAATAACTAAAGAAATGGAACATATTTTTAAAAACTAGAGAAAAGAGCAAATAGTTTTGTAGCACGAATCTAATTGCTCTTAATAATAAAAATCCGGAGTCAGATACCAGGGTAAATGCTAAATGATCAGAAAAGCCAAGGAGCCAGTCACTAGAGAGATTTTTTTTTTTAAAACCTCTAATGAATCCTCAGACTCGAAGGGGGGGGGCAAGATCCTGTCTACATGAATCCTCAAACTGAATTCTCAGATTGAATCTTGCCTTCCTGTCTTCTCCCGTCTTATATTCCTCTGCCTAGCCATATCACTTCCTGTCTGCACCTCCCTAGTACTGGGATTAAAGGTTTAGGCCACCACCACTTGGCTCTGTTTCTCTTTTAGACTGATTCAATCTCGCCCATCTCTGTCTCCCGAGTGCTAGGATTAAGTGTGTGCCACCATTGCCTGGCATCTATGGCTAACTATTGTGGCCAGCTCTGCACTGTGATCTTCAGGCAAGCTTTATTTGTTAAAACACAAACAAAATATCACCACACAACTTCAAACCCCAAAGGAAACAGTAAAGATTAAGTATAAATTAATAAGAATAGAGACCAACAATGTACAACAAATCCAACTATCAATAAATCTAAAAGTCTTTTGAAAGATCAATGCTACTAGAAAGCTTTTGGATATGGGGCCAAGAATATAAAAATAACAGAAGGTATGAAAACATTAAAAATATTAAAGATTCATGATAAAACTCCAAAGATTACAATAAGGAGTAGAAGATATTAAACTTGACCCCTTAAAAAGCACACAAGGCATGCAAAAACATTATACTCACTCCAGTTTTTGGTGCTCTGTGACTGAATATGGGGTTATAGGAAAACTTTTGGCAACCATGAAGGGTTTCTGAATATACAACAAGAAAAATGAATTCTAATCCATATACCAATAGATATGCTAAGGTGGAAGAAGGGGCTCTGCTTCTAGACAGAGAACTATAGGCACCTAACGACTGCTGAGAAAGGGAGACTTAGTCTCTACCAGGGATGAACCCCCTAATTGCTTACTCAGTACCAACTGGTCGTTCCTGAAATAATGTATGTTGACTGAGTTTTCTGTCCTACCCTGTTGCCGCTGTCATTAAATCCCAAAGAAATCACACAGAGGTCTACATTAATGATAAACTGATTGGCCCATTAGTTCAGGCTTCTTATTAACTCTTATAACTTATATTAACCCATTATTCTTATCTATGTTAGCCACATGGATCAGTACCCTTTTCAGCGGCATAGTCACATCTTGCTTCTTCTGTGTCTGGACAGGACTGCAGAGGAAGCTTCCCTCTTCCCAGAATTCTCCTGTTCTCATTGACCTGCCTCTACTTCCTGTCTGGTTGTCCTGCCTATACTTCCTGCCTGGCTACTGGCCAATCAGCATTTATTTAAAATGTAATTGACAAAATATAGACAATTGTCCCGCACCAAATATACATATGAGAAATAGACAGACTTGAGAGGGAGTGGAAGGGGTTGGATGGAGGAAAGGGAAGGAAACAAATGATGTATTTATATTTTAAGTAAAATAAAAAATAGGTCTAAAGCAGGAGTCTAGGTGCCAGGAGGCATAATGCTAGTGGGCTGCCAGCTGAGCCAACCAACTGTGAGTGCCAGGTGAGAGTACATGGAGGATGCCACCTAAGCCATAATTCCAAGTTTTTTTCAGTGCTCCCTAACTTCTCAGCTGCTGAACCAGAGAAAGATCTTTAAAAGGCTATCACAAAATGGCACTTCTCAGTTGTAAGAAGTCATTGGCCAAGAAATAGAATAGGAAATTAGAAAAAATACATGCCATAGCACTTTCATATGAGTTTGAGCACACTAAATGTGAGCTTGATGGATTTTGGAAACTACTTGGTAGAATTTTGCAAGAAAAGGAACCTTCTGTGGACTGAGGGAAAATCCTTCAGAAGATTCATTTCAGCCCTATGGAAAGACAAAAGTCAGGAGTTTGCATGGTAATATTTCTTCTGTGTTGAGCAAAGTGCTGGTGATGAAACTCAATGGTGGTTTGGGAACTGGAAAGTGTTGCAAAGGCCCTAAAACTCTGGTTAATATAAGAAATGAGAACACCTTTTTGGATCTGGCTGTTAAGCAATTAGAACATTTGAACAAATCCTATGATAGAGATGTTCATCTTGTTTCAATGATCTCTTTTAACATGGATGCAGATACAAAAAAATTCAGAAGTATTTTTACATTCAATGCAATCTTTGTTGTGGGAAATTCTATCAAATTCAATCAAAGCAGGTACTGGAGGATTAATAAAGAATCTTTACTTTCTGTAACAAAGCATGGTGATGTCTGTCTCAGTGTCTACAACTCTGGCTTGCTTGATACCACTTTAAAGAAGGCAAAGAGTGTCTGGTTTGATCATATGCTCATTCAGTCCCAGTCCAGGTGGATTGGTGTGCTCCCCTTAGTTCAGGCACACTGTCTCAGTAGGTGGACCAGCATGTGGCGGCGAAAGTTGGCAGATGGAGAACCCACAAACAATGACACCAGGACCTATCTCTTCTGCATGTATTAACTTTTTGAGAACCGAGTCTTTTTGAATGCACTCCTTCCTAGGCCAGGAGGGATGGGGGTGGGCCTTGGACTTCCAACAGGGCAGGGCACCATGCCCTCTTTCAAGGAAGAAGGGG
>PVIU01025427.1:0-23733 GCA_004026605.1 Ondatra zibethicus
TCCCCTCCCACTACCTCCCCACCCCTCCTCCCTCCCCCTTCTTCCTTGAAAGAGGGCATGGTGCCCTGCCCTGTTGGAAGTCCAAGGCCCA
The DNA here is from genome assembly GCA_004026605.1 of Ondatra zibethicus. Lineage (NCBI taxonomy): Eukaryota > Metazoa > Chordata > Mammalia > Rodentia > Cricetidae > Ondatra > Ondatra zibethicus. Next base: position 92 of record PVIU01025427.1, read on the forward strand.
CCCCCATCCCTCCTGGCCTAGGAAGGAGTGCATTCAAAAAGACTCGGTTCTCAAAAAGATAATACATGCAGAAGAGATAGGTCCTGGTGTCATTGTTGATGGGTTCTCTGACACTAGGTTTTTGTTCCATTTGGATTTTCATGAAAAAACTGTAATAGTCAGGGCCATTTGTGAATGATTTTATTTTCAGCTTAATAATGACAAAGTGTGCAAATGTAATTATATATACATACTTATATACTATGTATATATACATATATATGACTATGATACATGCATCCACTGTGTGGTGACTGAAATTGATGTCCTTATCATGTCATAGAGTGTATATCATGTGTGATATGTATGGTAAGAAACTGTGAGATACACATTAATGTCAATTTTCAACATTTAACTCATTTTTCTTATCTGCTACTATTTGTGTGACAAATTTAATAACTTTCTTCTTTCTATATATTGCAACCTTTATAACTGCATTTTTTCCTACTGAAGCACTCAGCCGCTTTCTATTTTATACAATACATTGAAACAATTTTAAATGGAGGGAAGCATTGTTATAACAATTTTACAATATTCAAGAAGTGTTCTATTCATATCCTAACTAAGCTGTGGAGATGGGAAAGCATCAAGATACAGATGCCTTTGGCCTCAGAACTCCTATGGGGAAATCGGAGTCATGGTTAAAATAGAGAAATGATTATGACACTCATAATTCCTTTGAAAGATTAACGTGGAAAAGGTACTGTAATGAAATATTATGGTATCTGTGTCAATGAACTTCATTTAGCTTGAATGTTCAGAAATAATGATTACCCCAAGGGGCAGGGAATATCAAAAGTAATAAAATGACTGAGTAATATCATGAAGATAAACCTGATGTGCCAAGATTAAATAGTAGAACAGGCACTTAACTACAGTTCAAGTTTAAACAAGACATGATTCTTTATCATGAGAAAGATTACGTTTTAAAGTCAGATATTTAAAATATAATAGTATGCATTCCCATATTATTTAATTTACACAATTTTCACGAATCTTGCCTAAATAATGAAATCAATAGTGATCTGTTAAATTAAATTTCATATTTAAAACTGATTTTTAAATTAATGATTTAATTGTATCACTTTAAATCTACTAAAATTCAATTAATAAAGTTGTGTTCTAATTTTTGATGTATTCTAAAGCTTATTCAAATTAAAATGGTCTTCATATTCATAAAACTATTTTTATCAAAATTAATTTCATTTGATTTAGCTTAACTTTCATCAAAAACTCATACAAGAAAGAATTTTGCATTCTTTTTAAATATTTTCTTTTATTTTTGAGAATAAATAATTGTTACATCATTGCCCCTTCTCTTTCTTCTCTCCAAACTCTGCCATCTACCCCTCCTTTCTGTCCTTCAAACCCATAACCTCTTTTTTTTCTATTAATTGTTGTCAAATACATATATGTATATTTAAACATTTGTTCCTAATTATACTGTTCTAAACCTTTGCAATGTTACTTGTATGTATGTTTCAGGGTTGACTGTCTGGTATTAGATAATACAATTGAAATGTTTAGAAAAGAAATTCTTGCTTGAAAGAGGGTTTGAACCCAAGGCACTATTCCCTCCTTGCATTGAGCTATATAGTCATCCCATTGTATTTTTGTCAATTGTATTTTAATATTTTTATTTACCTTTGATAATTTTATACATTATACAATTAGTGCTGTTGCATGTTCATGGGTATAGCGTCATGCAATAAGGCAACCTACCAGGGGCCACACCCTACTGGATGAAAACTGACTTGTAGCTTATTTCAAGGTAGATGCTCACTAATTTCACATGGCTGGCTCTGAGCTAACATTGTTTATAGACTAAATCTTATTCTCCTACACCCTGCTAAAATATATTTCACTGTAAGTTCAAGGCCAGCCTTGTCTATAAATCTCTTTGCAGGCTAGCCTGAAGTAGGATAATCTAGTGAGAACCTCTCTCAAGAAAATTCACACAAAGAATTGTTTATTGGATACTTTTTAAAAATGAAGGTTATTGAATCATTTGGAAATGTTTCATCCAAAGTAACAATTGTGAACAATTTAAAAAGATATCTGTCAGTTTAGCCTTACATATATATATATGTATGTATATATACAGAGTTGCACAAAGTTCTTAGAGTTTTACTTTCAATGAAAAGCAAGCTGAAAGTGCTTTTTAAACTGCCATTTGAAATATAGTTGAGTTTATCTTCAGCATATTCAATTATAAATCTTTAAAGGCATTAATTTCTTCATATTAGTAATAATGTTTATGAAAATCAATCTCAATAATACTGTTATATTATTGTTACTTAAATTTAAAAGTCAACAGAAATACCCAAATTAAATAATTACATTGTATGCTTGGCATTACCAATTAAGAATATCTTGGACACTAACAGCCACTAATATGGAAATACTTCCATTCTGCCTCTCCTAAAAAGGCTATTATGTAATTACACATCTCCACCATCTCCACTAGAGTTGTCTCTCCTGTGTGAATGAGAAGTCTTTCTTTACTGTTTTTTAACTGTCTGCAATTCAGAATTTTTAAGAAAATAAACACTATTCTTTATGTAATAAAAAAATATTCTTTACTGAAAATCATGAAACAGTATCTGTTTGATGAAAACCAGAATATTTCTCCTATATGCATGCATATTGCTATACAATCCCATTTTTTTTATGTTTATGAAAATGCTTGTCAACATGTTGATGATACTATAGACATATAATTATTTATATAACTGGGAATTCCTGCTAGCATAAATGACTTTCAACCATTACAATTATCTGTAAGAAGGTTAGTGGAATTTGCTTGTCTCTCAATATTAAACCAAGTATTTATTTCAAATTATTGCTTTTCCATTAATCTAGAAATTGATATGTATAAAAATATTTCTTAAAATTACTATTACAACATCTCATAAGTTTAGGTTGTAAGTTCCCCTTTGATAGTGTCATGTTTGCCTGAATCCTCATGCCCTGTGTAGATTCAATATGGTGTCTGTTTCTAAGGCCAACTATCTCTTCTGGTCTTTAAAGACTTATAACAGAAAATAAAGAATTTCTCCTGCTGTGCTGGATTTTGGCTTTATGTGACTGTCCTCAAGGTTAAAAATGCATAGAATTCAAGTGGCTTTTGCTGTGTCCTCAGTGGGGTTCCTATTTGATGGATATATTACCAGGGGCTCATGAAGGTTATGCATTATTTCTAGCCCCTAAATAGACAGGATTGTCTCCGAGACTTTAACCAGTAAACTCTCACTGGGTTGATAATCCATTTCAGAATTTGCAAACACCAGGTTGCTGTTGTGTGCATTGGTGGTTTGACTTATGACTGGTTTGGGGAATTCTTCCTTGATCATTCAATGTGCCTTTGGTCTTGGATCATGGCTGAAGGTTGCTGCAATAAAGACATTAACTAAACTGCTATTTGTACTGACTACTCAAAAGACTTTGCACATAACTGCTCTGAAATTTTGAACATTGCCTTTCTCTTAAATAACATCTTGAGTCATGGGTTCTGCAATGTACCTTTGATTCCTTTTTCCTTACTAATACTAATATAACTTTATCCCTTATGAATCTGTGAATCACAAATAACCCTCTGTTTCATTCATTAATAATTTTGTTTCACTGTCAAATTCAAAGATTCAAAGTAGGGAAGAGCATGGCATCTAGAGTCAACAAAGACAGAAACCACTTGTGATGGAGGAAGGTGCTTGGGTAAGAGATCAACCTTTGACATCTATCTATTGCTGTGAGTAGTTGTTTTGAGTTCATCTCTAGTAGAAATAAGAATAATGAAGTTTTTATAAGATGAATAGCTGAGTGATTGGAATTGATATGAAAATGAATAGAAGAAAGGCTAGGAAGAGAATGGAACTGGAGATTAATACATTCATTCAGTGAAATGTATCTACTTAAGAAGAAAATGTTAGATTTAACAGTTCTAACAATGGTCTGAATGGTGAGAAAAGAATGGAGAAAACTATATCTTTCACAAATCATGTAGTAGAAAAATGACACTGAAAGTGTTTCTATATAGTAAATAAGACATTAACTTAAAAATATAGGAACCTTAGACTTGCTATAAAATAGAAATAACTCTTAAGTGATTAAATATAATCACTATATTTAAGTATTTAATAATAATTTGTAGATTGTTATTTAACATATGGCCTACAATGGGAAAAGAAGTTTTCACTAAAAGATAATTGATTATATGAATATGAACTAACTATAGTGTATCTGTGATGATTTGAATAAAAATCTTCCAATGTGAGGACACATGTTTGCACACTAGTTTCCTAGTTGGTTGCACTGTTTGGGAAGACTGTGGAATCTTTATGTGTGGTCTTACAGGATGAAATATGTCACTTAGAGCAGGCTTTAAAAGTTTATAGCCTTCCTCCACTTCGCTTCTGTTTTGCACATACAGTTAAAAATATGATGTCTCCACTTGCTAATCTTACTGTCATATTTGTTACTGAGTCATGATAGACACTGATTCCACTGAAAGAGTACGCTAAAATAAGCTCTTTCTTCCCTAAGTCACTTGTGGGAATAGTGTTATAACAAAGCAATAGAAAAGCAACTAATATATTATAGAAAACAAACAAACAAACAAAAAACACCAAACAAACAGTATGTTATTGAGCTACACCATTTGAGGAATTCTGATAAATAAATCCACGATACAAGTTAATGTGTGGAAGATATTATCTGTACCCAAAAAAAAGATGATAAGGCAACAATTACTGACTTGACTTATTCACCAAACTGTACCCAGGTCAAAAATTACATTCCAACATGTGTTTTTCCTCAAATAAAGAAATGGGAGTAAAATAAACTATTAAAAACTGGGTAGCATAATTTATGAATTTTGTTCATTACACTATTTAAGAATACTTAATTTAAATTATGCACATCTGTGTGAATATATGGATACATATACTTATTGTATACATTACATTTATATTTGTAAAATTCTGAAGACTTTTCTCAAGCAAGATAATGGACATTTTTTTTTCTGAGAATGTGAGCAACAAATGTCTTAAAATTTCAGTGTTTCCCAGGACAGCATGATTCAGATCAGTCCCTCTACATCAGTAGCTCATTTGTTAGATCATTGAGTCACGCTGACGGCCTGCTCATAGTCTAGACAATACTTAGCATTCAGATTACAGAAACTGTGCCTTTACTTGGTGACCTTATACTCTCTTCCTTACAGTAGGTGTCTGGAGAGTAATGATAAAATTCAGTGAGCAACACTAATGTCATGGCTTTGAGTTAATGTATCCAAAGAGGAAGCATATGAGATTTCTTTAATAAAGGGTTTTAAACTCAGTCAGCCAAGATTAGAACCTGCTATTATGACTAACTAATTTAATATAAGTTTGAGGGACTTTAAGTCATCACTTAATGTTTATGATTTTTCATTAGAGGAATATGAATGATTGTTGGGACCATTTGGAGTCCTGGCCTTCAGCTGCTCTTCCCTGCTAGAGATCTTTACTTTCCTTGTGATTTGAGTTACTGAAAGCTGTGTCAAAGTTGTTTACCAGCTCTGCTTCACAAGCATGTGTTGCCTTGCCTTCAGGATCAGAGGATAAGGTTTTCACTTGTTGGCCCGCTTGACTGTTGGGTATATAAGCCTCCATGGTGCTATTGAATAAGGGGCTTCTGACTAGTGACTAGAGGTCTGTGTCTCTGTCTGTCTGTGTGTTTGTGTCTTTGTGTATTTCAACCTCCAGCCCCTTGCCTGAAGCTCGCGAACTGTATGGTAGCGCAAAGAATGCAGACAGGCATTGTGTGCTGCAAATGATAATTTTTCATTTTGTTAAGTATGTACACAATCTAGTTAAAGTCACAATAACTCACTGGGTACAATTCCTACTAATAGTACATATACATACAAACACATACACATATAATATTATATATACTATATTATATAATGCACTAATAATTAATAATGTATATACTAAAATATATACAATACACATATACAAATAATAGGTATTATCAACCAATAAGTCATCATCAGCAATCAAAAATATTATTTACAATATTTTTGACAGAAATATTTTATCTAAAATATAACTTAAAATAACAAAGTTAAAAGATGAAGGTAGGTTATTGATAAATAATATTATAGTAATTCTTAAACTTTTTAAATGATCTGACTATATCACTTATGAGTACTTCAGATAGTCATAAAATATTCTCAAATTCATAGCCTTATAATCCATAGCTTTGGTGTTTGTTATTTAATACTAAGTAGGGTGTACTCATGATCAGACACAGAATAGTGCACATCTGCAATTGCTTGTTCTATACACAAGCTGAGACTCTCTTTGATTGGAAGCATATGTTACAGTGAACACCAATCCGTTATAGTAGTGATTTCATTGTTGGACATTCTGCAGCAGTATGAACTGTAGCATATTTGATTAAGATGAATGTGCTTTAGTTTATTTAACAAGTCATGATATAATATTTGGTGAATATTTTTATTATGTGCCATCTGTGGGGTAGAAAGTTTTTCCAGTAACACACAAAATGCCATTGTTTTGAATAGGCATCTAATTGAGATTTAATCAGATAGAACTTTTTCATTAACTGCCATCTGACTAATGAAAACATATTTTGGTATCTAATAGCTATGTTATTATGGGACATGATTAGTTCAAAATTATTTGCATTGTATATGAGATGTAGACATTGTCATGTATACATGCATGCAAAGCAGTGAAGTAGAGTCTTGATGCATTCAAATAGCATTGAAATAAATGTCACTCAACTACTGAAGAAATCGCAAACGCTATGTGTGCAAAGCATTATGATACCTGAGTCTCTTTGACCCATCTTTGTACTATCATAAAGAAGGACATTGTTCTTGTCACAGTGAGACATAAATTTAAATGTCCCTACTCCCACTGAGACAAAGAGTTCCATATATGCAAACCCAGAAGTAGTGCTAGCTACCAAAACAATTGTAAAAATCTTGTGAGGTCAAACACAAGCAGATGTTTTGAAAACAAAACAACGTGCTGAAATTTAGATTCTCACAGGAAAATTTGCAGAATGAAGCAGTCGCTTTCTCCATCTTCCTTCTCAGTTTTCAGATTTCCTCTCAAAATCCATTTTATTTTCATTCTGGCTACATGTCACACGGTACTCATTTCAGCAGCATTTCAAAATAAATGAGTATGTGCCATCCCACTTTTATATTTTAGGGTCTCTTTGCAGTCCAAGTTGGCCTCAAACTATTTCCCACCGTTACCTTCCTAAAGCTAGAATGACAGGTGAGCATCACCACGCCCAACTGAGCACTTCCTTTCGGGCAAGGATATTCCCTTTCCCTGAGAGATGTTTTCATACCTGAGACTATAACAGAAATCTGCTCATAAGACAGGAAAGCTCTTACATGCCAATCTCTTGTCACTTCCACCAACGCATGGTGATTGACTCCCCTTTCTATGCTGGTGTTTTTCCTTTCGAATAAAGAAAACTCAACGGATAAAGTCAAGGATTGGATGGCCTCTAGACAGAATCCTTCCAAAAGCATGTCTTGGAGTAGATACAGCTCATTCTTTTGCCAGCGTACTCTGTGCCTTGCAGACAGCACTAGGTAAAAGGCATCCCTGAGGTTCTTAGAGCCTGTCATCTGATTCCTGTGCCACCTGATGAACCTGAACTGTTCCATATTTGCTAATTATTATCTACAGTGACTGACATGTTGTAGGAGGCCACTTGTTTGTTTCCCGGCCACCCAGCTTCCTGAAATAACCACACAGAAACTGTATTAATTAAATCACTGCTTGGCCCATTAGCTCTAACTTCTTACTGTCTTGCTTTTACATCTTAATTTAACCCATTTCCATTATTCTGTGTATCGTCATGTGGTTGTGGCTTACCAGCAAAGTTTGGTGTCTATCTCTGGCGGAGGCTCCATGGCTTCTTATGACTCCACCTCCTTTTTCCACCCTTCAGTCTAGTTTTCCCTGCCTAGCTCTATTCTACCCTATCGCAGGCCTAACACAGTTTCTTTATTAACCAATGGTATTCACAGCATACAGAGGGGAATCCCACATCACTGGCACACTTCATGACTATAGTTTAGATATACTTTTCACTACTTAATATCATCCCAAGCTTTAGAAGTTGTTTTTTTATCTGTTTATGACAAATTGCTAAAAGATAGTAATTGGTAAATTTGTCTATATGGAGAAGATGAATAAGTACAGAAGGTATTGCTATCCTGTTATTTTATTATTTTAAAATTAGGCTATCACTGTTTGTTTTCTTTCTTAACTATGCTTGAAAATAAATATGAGGCTCAAAGACTCAAGACAACACAGTTTATGCATTTTTTTTGTTCACACTGACATACAGACACAGGCTTTTATTATTCACTGTTCTTTCAGAAAAATGCACAGGAATAATATTTCCTTCAAAAGTATCTTATAATCTTAAGAAGAAAATATAAAACATTATTTGTATTGATAATTTAATTTATAAATAAGATGCTTATTAGGATATATTCTATGAAGAGCAGCATCAAAGAACCCAATCTGAACACTTGGACTCACAGAGTGTGTTTTGGATGCTAGTGACATTGGCAGATGTTTGTACCTGGCACAGTAGCTTTCTCTGCAACATATTAGGCTCTTTAGTTAACAATTTCACCCTTGAATTCTTCCAAAGTTTGTGGAAATTCCATCTGCTCACAAGTACATACTTAAATATAATTCCCATATTTTCCTGTGATTTTATACTTTTAAGTTGAAGTCTTTACTTTTGTAATTCCTATTTAATTCCTATTAATTGGCAAAATGCTGAAAAACGAATTATGATAGTGTCAGAATTGTAACTTTCAAAAATAACTAACTTTTTCAGCACAAAACACTTCAAAATGAATACCCATCAATGCTACATTTATAGTTTTGGGAGATTTTAAATGAAGATAAAGCATGCTTATAGACTTTAGAGGGAAAAATAATTATTTCTGCAGACAGAAACATACCCACTTATAAAAATATACAAGTTTAAGACATTTATCTATACACAATGTGTAGTATAGTTGCTAAAAATATATTACTTTAGGAACTTTAATGTCATAAACAAGATGCCTTAAATTTTCAAATTTTATTTTTTTATTCATGTATATATGTGTGTATCTATATGTATGCTTGTCATGTCTATGCAGGAGCACACAGAATCCAGAAGAGGGTGTCAGATCCCCTGGAGCCATTAACAGGAGGTTGTGAGCTGCTTGGCACGCTACTAGGAATGGAACCCGAGTTCTTTGAAAGAGCAAGAAGCACTCTCAGGCTGTGAGTGATCTCTCCTGCCCAATACTTTACAATTTTAAGTAATATTTTACTTTTTGTTCAGTTCTTCTCTAGTCAAACATACATCATTGATCTTTCATTTATTAATAGATATATGCTGTTAGAATTTTAAATAGTTTTATTCCTCTGGATTTTTTTATAAGTAATCTTTACTGATATTAACTTTAACAATTTTATTTTCCACTCTCCATGCTTCATAAAAATTACTTAGTTGGTTGTATTTTGCTTAAAATGTGAATTGAGTAAAAGTAGTATTAAATTTTAAAAACAACAAAGTTCTTGAGTGTTATTATCACTGGCTGAGAGAGCATTTGTTGGGCAAGTCATTCTCTAAATATTCTAATTTCATTGTCTTTCACTGTTATTTATTTGCAAATGTATTTCATCCTGATACATCACCTGTGTCTGCTAGTATCACATGTCCTTTACAGTCACTCACTGTATTATTTCTAGCTATGCCTGGTACATGTGGAGAATGGTAGAGATGAGGAAAAATGGAACTTGTTAGTGAACAATTAGAGCAACCCTGATTCTTGTGTTCTGGGTGTGCATTCTGAACATGTGCTAAGGTACACAATACTAGTCGACCAGAAGAAGCATAGCATCCTGTCAGTCCATGGCTGTTTAGAAAAGGAGACAAAGAAGTGACTAGAACGTACTTTCCTCTCACCTTTCAATACCTTTTTGGACATTTTATTTCATGCGTCATTTTCAATCGTCTCCTTCTAGTTATCAAATCCCCTCTGCGTATTAGAGCCAGGCAAAGCCGGAAGACTGACAGCTTGCCTCCAGGAATTGATTTTGGGTTATGCAAGTCCCTTGAAATGTTTAACAAGAGTCTGTCACACAAAGCCCAGTTAAATTATTCGAGTCACCAGCTGTGAAATTAGTGTATTTAGTTTAAAGTGTTCAGTTCCCCTAAGAGGCTCTCTTCCTCCACAGGGCTTTCTCTAAAGCATAAACACACCTCAAGATCTAAACCAATTGGCTTAGTCACACCAATATAATAGATATCAGAGGTAGGGTTAATAGTTTGTTAATAAGAATGTGTTTATTTGTGCCCTGTTCTTCATCTTGCAACCTTCTTACTAAAGAACAAAACAGCTCAGTCTGTCAAGATAAAACTCTATAAATATCATTCTGTATTTTCTGATGTATTGTCTATCTATGTAACCAAGTAATTCCTACATTTAATTGAGTTCAGGTCTGTAGACATCTTTCAACTAAATAGTAACTATGTCTTTCTTTGCTTCTACTATGAATGATTTGGTCTATTTCTTTCTTGACTTTCTGCAATAGCTCAAGTTTTCAGTACAATTTAAACTAGCTACAAAATTCTGACTGGTAATTTTTTAAATGACCTCACTAATAATGGCATATCTGATGTATTTTGATTATTTCTCAGGTCATTTTGTGTAATACAAAAGTTACATGATGAGACCCATGTTGAGCCCTAGTCTCAGAGCTTGTGCTGGGTTCTTCCATCTTTGAAAACTCCCACAACCTACACAAACCTACCTACATCACTTAGTACAAACTATTTGCTTTCCTGTGACACTATGTATGATATGATGGGTTGATTAGAAACAGACAGGATGCCTAGAGCCAGGAGTTGAGAAGGGCTTTGAAATTATGTCACAGTGTTCTATCTTAAACTAGGTTACCAGATCACTGGTCTTCACTGAAGAATATTCTACTGGACATTTCATGTAAGACGACCAGTTAAAACACAATAGTCACAAAATACCTGTTTAGGGGAAAGCTTCAGATTTGCTTTTAAAGCATCACAATCAATAATGGCAGTGTTTGTTGTTCACATCTTTATTCCAGCACTCTGAGGATAAAGACAACTTCAAGGCCAACCTTGGCTATCTAGTAAGTTCAAGGCCACCTTGGGTTGCTTAAGACACATTATCAATAAAGAATAAATAAATAAATACAACTAACAGAAGATGAAAAATTAAAAGAAGCTACTAAAATTATCATAAAAGGAATTACTATTTTATTATCAAATAGATCAAGGATTATTCACTGATTGATTGACTCGGTTGGGGATTTCTGATATTTAAAGCTTCAAGTTCTTTATATATTATAGATTTCAATCACCTATCAGGTAAATGATTCATGAAGCTTATCTCTCATTCTATGTTCTGTTTGTTTTCTCTAGTGATTATTTTCTTCACTGCATAGAGGGTTGAATTTCTTCCAATCCTAGTTCTTTCATTGCTGCTGTCATTTACTGAGCCTTTGGAGGCCTCTTCACAAGGTCTGTCTGACATGTTCCTACAGTGGCCTTTGGAGGCCTCTTCACAAGGTCTGTCTGACATGTTCCTACAGTGGCCTTTGGAGGCCTCTTCACAAGGTCTGTCTGACATGTTCCTACAGTGGTGATTTCTCATTTACTTATACCTATTTTTAAAAACACCACACAAATGAAAGGCAATGGCTTTTGTTCTTTTTTCTTTCTTTCTTTTGTATTTATTTATTTTTTAAAGAATACCTTAATGTAAAGAAAGGAAGTGTTTTTCAATGTACTTCTTGCTGAGCTTATACTCTGCTCAATTTCTGTGAAGTTTATGGAACTACACTTTTGTTAAAGAGAGCAACTAAAACTCAGGGATCCTACAAACCACTCCTTACCAACTCCTAAGCTGTATACCATTGTCCCCTGATTCTAGAAAACACCCACACTTTGGCTCTGCTGCTCATATTGATTATGATATACAAATTAACTAACATCTCAAAAAATCATAATATTAAGTATTTAACTTTCAAGGGAAGTGTATAATGTCCTTCTGAAGGACTTCATATGTTCTCTTTACTTTAGAAACTCCCTGTCTTCAAAATATTTTTATTCAATATTTTGAATAGCTATTTTTCTATAGGAATCTTTTCTGTCACTCTTGTAGGAAGGAACTGTGCCTGTGTGCATATTAATTACATCATTTTTGAACAAAAGGACATGAACTGATAATAAATCAGAAAGTGTTATGTTGTTAATCTTAAATTTCCTTAAATAAACATGTAATATTGATATTATTTTTCCTGATGTATATTTCACTCTGTTAGACACATCTTGCAAATAATGCCAGCATTTACAAAACCCTATATTTTTAGAGAGTATTTATTAAAGGTCAATTTAAACACATCCTGACGGTAGAAAAACAATTATTTATTTTAAGCCGAGTTTCTTCCACTGTCTTCCGTGTTGTTTACATTATCCAAGACACAAATAGAACGACAATTCTAATAATAAATCTGAGGTCTTCAACTCAACCAATACACTATTTCCTTCCATGATTGAAATGTCCTTGAAATGGGCAATGGATAACTGACAAGGGGAATTCTAAACCTTGTGTACTTAAGTCTGATCCAGAAAGAAAGAAATGCCTTAGTCATAAGCAACAGCTTTGAATGGCTGCTCACTAACCAAACACCAGCAGTCAATTACCCTTTCTTTCCACAATTTAGTATCTAGAAAACAGAACCACTGATATTGGGGAAGCCAGGAAGACAGAGAAGCCCCAGAGGATCTTTTAAGCATTGGACGATCGAGGCTTAACTTTGGTTTTGTGTTTGTTTTTATCATTGATGCCTTTCTTTGTCCAAACGTGAAGGATGATTATTATAGTGGGAAAAAATGGACTTGTTTCTGTCATCATTGTATCACAGAGAAAGTAATATACCCTGCTAAGTGATGAAACAATTCTAATAAGAGCATTTGAACCAAAGTCCTAGATTTCAGTGAGAACTTGAAAGGACCGTTTTTTTTTTTTAATTTTAATTTTTTCAAAATATAGGCTATTCCAATGATTGTCTTTAAATACAATATATTGATCACGAATTCTAGGGTAACTCATGGGGAAAACTACCTTCATAACTTTTGTTGTGCAAATAGATCAGTACCAAATACAGCAATATGAGTAGTTGAGAAGAGCATGGTAATGCTACCGGCAGTGCAGCAGCAGCTGAGGCTATTCATTTCACACTCACTGTGTGTGGACATCAATATGTCAATACCTATGCACACACAAGTATCCTTCTATACATATAATTACTATTTCTCCCTAAGTAGATTCAGTTGTCATTACTGAGATGAGTAAAAAAGAGATTAAACTAGAAAAGTTAAACTAAATTTCCCAGGCTAATACTCATGCAATACATACATAAATGTTAAAATCATAAAGATCTCAAGCCACATTTCTTGACCCAAGTTCATTGCTGCTTCGGCTCCAACATTTTACCTGGCATTTTCCTTTTTTACAATTTTCAGAAAAATTACCCTTTTCTACATATTATATTTTTTCACTCTAGCTTTAACTAAATTATTAATTTCCCAGGATGTTTGCCTGGAATGAGTCCAGCTCTTTTCACAGCCTGATTTTGCTGCAGCAGTTGTTGGGCCTGATGGCCCTGTTGATCGTCAAATAGGTGGAAAGCTGCCATTTCTCATCATCTCCTCTGTTTGTAACCACAAGTCCATCGGGGTTAAGCAAAGACCCAGTACTCTGTGATCCCTGAGGTCTGCCTTAGCTTTTTGAATTTGATGAGACATTTTTGAGCATAAACTACTAAATACTTCTTTCAGGAGTACAATTTAATAAAGCCAACAACTATTATTAAATATAGAATATACACACGAAGACTCATAATCATATTCTATAGTTGCTTTGAACTAAAAATTACAAGAGGCTCTTGTATTCCACAAAACAAAATAAACCAAAGTCCTACTAATTTGTTATAAATACAAGTGCAGTTCACACATAGTGTGACAAAATGCATAAATGTCAAGACATAATGATTGCCCTGATGGAAGAATGTTGCCGTGTTTGGATGTCATTTGAAAGTGTCCCAAAAGACATTTATTAGCAATTTGGTCTTCAGTGTGTCAATAATATCAAGATCTCTATTGGTAGGCTTTCAAAGGAGGTCATTATGGTCCCATCTTAGATTTTATAGCTTTCTGAATTACTATATGAGCATGCTCCCTTGATTCAGATACCTCCTACCGTGAAGCATTTTCCAGAGTTGAAATAATTCTGGCGTCAGACCCTGGAACTTCCAGAACTACTATCTCAATGTAGTTGATTTTAGAAGTTGTTCCTTGGGTTGGACAGGTTACTTGACAGATAAGAACACTTCGTGCTCCTCCAAAGGACCTGAATTCAATAACTCTAGTTCCAACACCCTTTTCTGGATTTTGAGGATACTACATACAAATAATACACAGGTATACATGCATCCAAAAGACCCATATATATTTAAAAACTCTTTACAATAGGCTAACCAGCCTCTAATATTTTTCTACAGTAACTGTTCTGTACTCTGGAATGGGGTTGTTATTATAATGTCATCTGATGAGGAGGCAGCACCATTGGGATGTTTAATGGGTTAGAAAATTTGACTTGAGCTTGCTGGATCAAAGTACTTGGTCTTCAAGCATGAGGTACTGAGTTTTAATCGATAACACATGTGAAAATCTTCACAAGGCTGTGCTTGCAAGTAACTTCAGGCACACAGAGAAGAGAGATATCTGTCCAGCAGCCTAGCTCAAATACCTATCATTTGGTTCACTGAAAGACTCTGTCCCACAATAATGAGGTCAACATCCATAGAAAAAGGCTCTGGATGCCCTCCTCTGGTCACTGAGTGCACACATGGGTTTACCCACCCATGTACTTATATAGAAGCATCATTCATGTCACACATACACAAAGAGAGTGGGTAGAAACACTTAGTTCTTTTTATTAATATCATGATAAAGAGGGCATTTCAGTCATCTCTCCTGACGCTTCCTCTTCCCTCAGAGGCTCAGAGATTCCAGAATAAATATTTTAGGGACATATCCCATGTACTGTCCATAGACTTCTGTCCAGGGCTACTTAAGTATTCCTTTTTTAAGCAGCTAAATGCTCAGTGGTACTATACTAAAGCCCATAGCAAAAGAAGCCTCAAGTAACACTTGAGCTCATTGAAAAACTTGAAATCTGCATAATATTGGTCTTATAGCATGAGATATAGGTCAGATATAGGTGAGATAGAGGTCATGGTAGCCTCCCCTATGATTCTAAAGGAATGTCTAGAAGGCAGTGATCTGGCACAAAGCCCCTGAGGAACTATGCCTGGAGGAACTGTGACAATTGAGCCTCAAAGGAAACATTCCTGCATGACTACCAGCAACATACAAAGCCTACAAATGTGACAGATCCAAGCGTTATTCAAAGTTAGCCTGAGTAAATAACCATGAAGAGAACAGATGCCCAAGACTTTGTCTCATTCCTCCACGGTGTTTACAGGATGGCAGACATGGAACTGCATTTTAGATTTTGGCCTTGCTTTGCCAGAACATTCCTTTCTTCTTCCTCATAGCTCACTCTTTGAACAGGAATATTTAATCCTACCTGCATTCTTACACCACATTGGAAGTAAGATAATTTGTTTATAATTTTTCAAGTTCACAACAGGACAGGTTGCTTAGAGCCTCAGGTTTTGAAGATGGGCTTTTGAATGACCTTGGAAATAATAATATGCTGCGACCATCAGTGACTGAATGATTATATGTTGTATTTCAAGAAGATCCTAGGAGAACAGAGGAAGTATGCTGTAGATTAGGTATAGTTAGGTGTGTTCTAGGTAGTTATGTGTTGGAAGCCTGGCTCTAAATGTGGTAATGTTAAGAAGTGGTGGGTTTTATTTTTAAAGTTGTATCCCTTCCTTGTGCTCTCTGTTTCCTGTGTTGCTACGTGAACTTTTGTTTTAACATAGGATCCCATCATCAGGATGATACAAGCCATCAGCCCTGGATCAGAGCAGAACTAATGTTAGGACCAAAGCCATAGAATTCCAGAATTGTGAGCTAGATAAACTACATCCTATGGAAGTTGCTAAGCAGACTCTATTTTTAGTAATTATCAAAAATATGGTAACATGTTGATGATAACATGTAGGGAATGTTACCCAACTGGAAGGAACTGAGACTCACCCTTTCTGTAATATGGATATCAAAGCTTATGATCAAATGGCACTATGATAATGAGTTCCAACCTTCATAGGGGAACCTCAAAATTGTGGTTTCTATGGAGAAAGCCCCAAATCTTGAGTCCTCTTAATAGACTAGATTTAAGAAGGGAAAATATTTATCATTTGTGGCCTTTAGAGCAAACTTCAGTTTGGTAAAAAAGAAAAAAAAATAGCATCTATTTCCTTCTAAAAGTTGCATAAATATCTACTAAAGTTTTAGCCATGGCTAGTTGCTTGTATAAGAATTTGTGCAATATGAGTCATAAATAGTAACCCCTTTTAAAAGCAGCCCCTTCAGCATCAACATCAGAAAGCTTAGGATAAAGGTAAAGACAAAAAAATCTAATGTATAAGTATTAGTTATCTATACTACATGTGAACCTTTTACTATATATGAAACTTTAAAATTGATGAACTTATTTTTGCTTGCATAAGGTAAACTCAAATAACATATATCACCTTTTCTACCATCTTTCATATATATCATGGCTGAATATTTAAGAAATGTTTTATCTACATTTTCTATATTTAAGTCTCATAACATTCCCTAAAATTTTATATTGCACCTTTAAAAAATTTTCAGTCTCATCTGCATCTTAAGGAAACTGTTGGCTGACCTTATAAAACAGCTCTAAAAATAAATACTTGCTAAAAGATAAAAAAATGAAAGCATTTGAGAGTTGTGATTTTTTTTTAAAAAAAAAAAAGGAGAATCACACAAACTGAAAGTTATTTTGCATTACACCAGAAAGCTCATATCAACTAAGGCAGAACTTTCCTTTAGCTTAAATCAAAATTGTACTAAAGTCATGGATAAGCATGAAGGTTTGTCAAGGTTCTCTTCCTGGTTTCCTAAGAGGTGATAAGAACCAAATGATTAGTATCTGAACAGCCACATCCTAACTAAAGCACAGGTTTGGGAAATCCCACAGTCTAACACTAGGAGAAAGCTAACTTTGGAAAGAGGACAACAGGATTCCCTCACTGGATGCTTCAAGGAAAATCAGCAGGATTCGCTCTACCTGATGCTTCATGCTAAGATAGCAGGACGCCCACCTCCCCTATGATTCATGGGAGACAGCAGGATGCTCATCTCCTCTACGATTCATGGGAAGATAGTAGGATGCCCTATGCCTATGCTTCATGGGAGCAAGAGAAGATGTCTGGATTCTGCCACAAGCCATTGTCTTGAGATATATCTCTTAGCCAGCACATCTCCATTACTAGTGAGTAAGTTCAAGTGGATCCAATGATTGTGGCAATTGTCTGGAAAGCATGACTGTTCCACTCTTTATCAAGTTCTAAATATGCCTCCCAGTGAGCAAAACACCAGTGTAACATGAGACTATCAAAGCACTGAGCTACTAAGGAAAGATTGGGGATGTAAGATGAACACACAGCGCTCTGAACACTGTGTTGAGTATGCTCTGTGTAGTAAGAATTTTCTGAAAAGATCTAAATGTGACTAGCAAATTTCTACTTAACATGGGCAGATGTTGGGTTAATAGTTTTGTCCATTATTTAAACAAATGTTAGAAAAATAATAACAACCTAAAATTATGTGATCTTATAAAGTAAGAAAACTATTAAGCATCATGAAATAAACATATCACTAACACTTATTTTACATATTTATAAATCTGCAACCTAACACAGTCTAAGGATTTATGAAAATAAAATCCAACATATTGAAAGACTCAGAAAATGTAGTCCAGATTCGTAAAGTGAATGCATGGCATAGCCCTTGTTGAGAAACTGTCTCTACTCAGTATTTCTAATCCTTTGTAACATGGATTCTTTTAAGAATATTTCATTAATTCCTTGAGAATTCTACACAATGTATTTTGATCATATGCACCCTCTCCCTAGCTACCTCTAGCTCCCTCCCCATCTTTCACCTGCTCAACTTTATGCTCTCATTCTGCGAAAAACAAAACAAAACAAACAAATAAACAAAACCATAAAATCCATTTTAGGTTATTCAATGACTCTTGAATAAAGAAAATGGTCCCATGGTGTAGTTGAACTATCAGGGATAACAACAACAACAACAACAACAACATAATAATAATAATAATAATAATAAATAACTGACTCTCACTTTCCCTTCAGCTGTCAAATACCAAAAGTTCATCTTCTGGTGAATGGATCTTCACCCACTCCATGTTGGGATTTGTTTAGCCTGAACTTGCTCAGGTCTCGTTTCAGTTGTCACAACTGGGAGTTCATATGTACAACTGCTTTTTTTGTGTGTCTGAAAAACACTGAATCCTTAAGTCATTCACCACCTTTGGCAATTAAAAACATTTTATTAGTGCTTTTTTCTATCAATAACAGTGCATTGGAGGAAGAGATATGATATAGAATTTCAAAGTTACTTATTCTCTGCATATTGACCAGTTATGGGTCTGTTAACTGCCATCTAATGTGAAAAGACATTTCTGTAGTGAAAATTAAGAGATGCCCTCATCTATGAGAACAGCATTAAATCAGTAGGAGTCTTTTTTATACTCTGATCACTTTGGAGAGTTAATAGTACTAGGTACTTACCTAGAACCTATGTCCTATGTAAAAACAGGCTTTTGTCCCTGATATTGTTGTCATGTATGGGTTCTATCTCATGGCAGAGGCCTTGGATCCAGTCAAAAATTGGTTGATTAGGCCCATAACACTCATGTTACTGTTACACTAGTGAAAATGTCTTGTCACAGGTCTTTATTGGTTGCTTGAAGAAGCTGAGAAAAGATTGCTTTTCTCCTCCCATTGACTGCATCACATGCTTTAGCATTATGGAAGCCAGCCAGGAGAGATGAAGCTTCTAAGCCATTACCAGTTTTATGACTTATCATTAGCAATAGAGTCTTACCGTCAAGTTCTGGAGGCCAACCAAAGGTGATGGAGTAGCCGGTAATGATTAAGGTCTAAAGGGTTTCTCTTGACCACACACTCAAAAAGAGATAACCCTCACTACAGCATAATAAAGTTGGGATGGATTTGGTCTTCAAGAAAATGTTGATTGTTAATATTAACTATTACATATGTTTCCCAGGAAGCAATTTTGATCATATAATTAGATATGCTCAAATTCATTGTTCGAGTCATGCAAGTCACTCTTTAATTGGCAGCATTGACAAATTTATGCAAATATATCCTGACCTCTCATTTAAATGCATAAGCTACAGATGGTGTTTACCACTCACTTATTTCTAAATTTAGCTCAAAATCGTCAATGCTGAGAAACAACTCTTTTTTCTTATGGGAAAAGAAAAATTGCAGGATAAGAGAACAACATTCCTCTGTTCAGCATAATAAAAAGAAATATTTGGCAAAGGATTTTTTTTGTAAATTTTGTAAATTTCTTCAGACTATCAGTTTTCAAACAGTCCATTAACACTGATGGCAGTAGTGACAGTAGAGCAGAAATTGTCGCTTGAGGCCAACCCCTTAACCAAAGATTTATTTACCACTAAGACCAAAATAGAAGGGAAAACAAGGGCAACAACCATGTTTTATAACAAAGAGAACACAAGGAGTTTAAGGAAGCATGCAATGGCCTTATCACTTCGGAAGCCCACAGGAAAACCAGTGACTCAGGAAAAAGGCCTTCAATGGAAGTTTGTATTATTTCAGTGATTTGTCACTGAAAATATGTTTTCTAAGTTTTAAGTTAAGTGTACGGATTATTTTTCTCAGATTATATTTAAGCACAAAAATCATCTATGTTTAGTTGTAATTAAATATCTTGATATTTCTGACTCATTTATTTTTATACTACTAACTAAAACGATTTTGCCTGTTCTGTTTTGAAATGTCACTAGATTAGTTCAAAAGTAGCAAAGGTGACAAACCAGCTTCATCCATCAGGTTGTTGGTACTGGGAAGGTTAAAGTTTAACTCCCTTATTACTTTTATTATGGGAGATAGAAAAGTAAAGGAACAAGAGCAACTTCATTTTAGTGTTCATTCGGAACTGCATATGTTTGTTGCTCTCATCTCTTTGCTGACACAAATCTTGTTTTCTATGCTCTTGACTATATAAATTTCTTTGCTTTTTTGTTCATTAATTCATTGTCTATTGATTAACACCAGAAGGAACAAGACACTGCTCCCCATGGAACTTTCAATAAATAATGTAAGCAACCAGATGACTGTGACTCATGCTCACCCCAGAGAAGAGAGAGGCTGTCAGTGCATGGAAGTTATATGATTGTTTTTGAAATTTTTTTTTGTGTGTGTGTGTGAGAGAGAAAGAGTGTGTGTGTGTGTTGTAGAACCATGGGCTTTATCTTCTCTACCATAGGGATTCTTAGGCCTTTATCTCTGATAGTTTCTCGAGAAACATGAATGGAGATGTCTTGGGGAGCCAGAGTGATCTTGTCAACTGCCTGGGTTGTGAAATAGGTGAGGGTAAGTGCCTGAAGGGTTTAAGCCATTAATGTTGAACAGGCAGGTATAGTTCAGAGGTATCAGGTTGTGAGTGGTAAACTCAGAGAATGGATTTCTAGGCTTTCTTTTGTCAGATCAGAAGAATGCTTATCCACTTATTAAACAGTTTGATAAGGCAGTAGTTCATTTCTGTGTGAACATTTCCAAATCCATTCATTCTCTAACTGTGTCATTCTGCTAATGAAAACTTGAAGAAACAACTGTACAGACTTAATTAGGATATATCCTGTGTGAAACCCAAACCTAATCCATAAACAACCACTCACTTCATTCACATTTCTAAAATGCCAATAGACATTAAATAACAATACAGTAAATGATGAGAACGATTTTAGAAATTTCCTTCATTATGTACAAAATAGATTGTTTATATGTTTTATTCATGAACAATAGGTTGTTTATATATTTTATTCATGAACACATGAACACCAAAGCATACTTATAAATTTTTATAATAAGAATCATAAGGTTAAAAAGATTGCTAGTAAGTTTTTTAAATACAACCATGCCCCAGCCTTTCTAAGGGGAAACTGGAACCACTGTCTTCTGTGAAGAAAAATTTAAAGCAATTGCGATATATACATGAACAGCTTTTCCTGCGTCTTGTAAATTTTAAGACTAACAGTTACAAACGAAGACATGAACAACACTACATTTCTGTCTCAGTTTTGGTTTAATCAAAATAGCAGCTTATTCCTCACTGCATCTCTAATTTCTATACCAGAGACCTCAGCAAGGATAGCAGTCACAAAGTATGACAGTCTAGGGATGTTAAAATACCCTTTGCATGTACTACCATCTCAAATGCGGCCCCAAGAACTCTGCTTGTGTTTTTGTCTGAACTTCAAAATATTTTTCTTGCAAAATATGTAATTATCTCAGTCTCCATAGTCATTTTTTTAAATTAAGTGGGTGAGTATAATATGGGAAGAATGACGATAAAGGCTGGCTATTTTTCTTAATTTGACAGTCATCCTCTTGGATTATGTGATGTTACAAACAGAGCATTACTGTTTCCTTTAGATAAATAACTTAGATTTTTTTCTAAGTTTAAAATTCTATAATGATTAAATGAAACTAAATTCTTGCAAGTTGCAGAGTTCCTGTTCAAGCAATTATGTAGCACAGCTCTTGCCATCCCTATATGTTCAATACATTATACCTAGCTTCATTCTTAGGCATGTTAGCATTCCTTTCAATACAAGGTCACCAAATTTCAGCTATAGTTCTGAACTATATCTCAGCTTTACTTGTTAAGAGAAGATCTTTAAAGGTCTTTCACCTAAGCATGGGCATATATTTTAGAAATAACTGAAATAGCGATTTATTTCTTCTTAAAATACCTGTCTCGATTCATGACATTTAAACAAACAAGTTATTAAAATAGAAACATGATAAATCTGCCTTTCCATTGAGCACTTATTACATTTCCCCTTTTCGACATTTATCAATAAAAGAGGTTTATGTGATTTGAAAGTTTAAAATGATATCTTCATTTCTCAAAATTAAGCAGTCACTCAAATCAATGCAACTTGAAATGCCCACATGTGATGTGAAACTTAGAATGCTGACTGGAAGTGATGTGACCGGGCACCATTCTCTTAATAAAGTAAGGATTGCTGCTGTCTAACATCTACTCACTGGAACAAGACATGTAAGAATGGGTGCATCCGCATTTCACTGATATAATGTACCTCTACCTTGAAAGGTGTGGCTATCCCAATTACAGCGTCCACCACAAATGGCAGTCATCGTTGTATGACAAGACTCTGTACAGGAAACAAGTATTGCAATCATACTAATCTGTATGCTTTTGCCTTCTCAACAAGACACGCCATAACATATGTCCTCTAGTTCTCCCTTGCTCATTATGTGCATGATGCAGAAATTGTACCTAATAGAGCAATCATCGCAGTGCACTAGACACAGCTTGGTTCCTTGTAGTGACTGACCCAGTCCTCCCGAAGATTGCCGCTGTAGCCAGCGTGCAAAATCATCACTACCTCTCTGTGACATTTGTCAGGAAGTGAGAATTTCAGTCTCCGTTCTTTTTTTTTTCAATTTTTTTTCACTTCTTCCCCTTCTCCCAGTCCCCTCCCGCTCCCCCACTAACCCTCCCCCCTCCTGCATCCTTAAGAGGGGGCAGGGTACTCTGCCCTGTGGGAAGTCCAAGGCCCTCCCCCCTCCATCCTGGCCTAGGAAGGTGTGCATCCAAATAGACTAGGGTCCCAAAAAGCCAATACATGCAGAAGAGATAGGTCCCAGTGCCATTATCATTGGCTTCTCAGTCAGCCCCCATTGACAGCCACATTCAGAGAGTCCGGTTTGACCACATGCTCATTCAGTCCCCGTCCAGCTGGATTTGGTGAGCTCCTTTAGATCAGGCACACTGTCTCAGTGGGTGGACCAGCCCCTCGCGGTCCTGACTTCCTTGCTCATCTTCTCCCACCTTCTGCTCTTTGACTGGACCCTGGGAGCTCAGTCCATTGCTCTGATGTGAATGTGAGTCTCTGTCTCTATCTCCATCCATCCGACGAAATTTCTATGGTGATAATCAAGATATTCATCAATGTGACTATGGGACAAGGCTAGTTCAGGCACCCTCTCCTCTGCTGCCCAAGTACCTAGCTGGGGACATCCCCGTGGACCCCTGGGATCCCCTCTAGAGCCAAGTCTCTTGCCAATCCTAAAATGACTTCCTCAATGTAGATATCTTATTCCCTGCTCCAATATCTGCCCTTCCTCCATCTCCACTCTCCCACTCCCCCAAGCTCTCCCCAGTCCTTCCCT
>PVIU01025428.1:0-23743 GCA_004026605.1 Ondatra zibethicus
TATGGGTAGAGGTGAGGAAAGTAGAAGGCTAAGGGGAAACTCTAAGGAAAGGGATAGAAAAGGCATAAAACACAGATGACATTAAAGTAGAAGGGGATTCTGGAGGCTGAGGAGTACAAGTAGTAAGACAGAACAGGGAACTGAGATGAACAGCCTCTGGGGAACCTAAACAAACTCAAAATGTATGAAAACGCATAAGAAAACCTCTTACTTTCTTTGCTGATTTAAAAATTAATTTAAGGGGCTAGAGAGAGAGTTTAGAGGTTAAGAGCATTGACTGCTCTTCGAGAAGAGCTGGCTTCAATTCCCAGCACCTATATGTTACAATCAGAACTGTTAAGTCTAATCTTCATAGCAAGTGCCAGGCCAGTCAGAGCTACATAGGGAAACCATCTCTCAAAATACACAAATATCTTTTTAAATATGGTTACATATTTCTCATATTAAGTGTACATGTGCTTGTAACGACTGTGTGGTTTCAGTCATTTTGATGTATTCACCATCATTTAGAAAAAATAGAACGTTATAAAATACAGTTTTCCTTTTCCAGCCCCTAAATTACATCCACTGAATAGCAACAGTTGTGAGATCAAATGGGATTCCTTGGAGCCAATTAAAGGTGATGCCATTGTTTACTCTCTTCAAGTCTTCACTGGAAAGAAAGCTGAACAGGTATATTCTTTCACATTTCGTCTCTAATATTCTGCCAGGCATGATAGCACCTTTCTGTAGCCTAAGCACTTGACGGGTAAACACAGGAGGATGAAGGTACTCCTTGGTTACATAGCAAGTCTGAGGGTATCCTGGGTTCTATGAGGTCTTGTATTCTTGGAAAAAAAAAGTGTGCTGGGAAGATGGGCACACATCTTTAATCCCAGCACTTGGGAGGCAGAGGCAGGCAGATCTCTGAGTTCTAGTTCAGCTTGGTCTACAGATTGAGTTCCATGACAAGGGCTACACAGAGAAACCCTATCTTGAAGAAATTCTGTAGTTCTATGCCCAGCTGAGGCTAGAGTTTTTGCAGGATAGTATGTTACTTTCAAAGGTGTTTAAAGTAACTAAATCTTATTCCAAAGTCTCATCTCATCTGTAACATTTATGTACATAATCTAGCTTATTTGTTTAATTAGCTCATCACCATTGAATTATTTAGTATTTCTTGATTCCACTGACCACAATCCATGTTCAAGTCCAGACATGAAATAATTAATTCTCAACAGTTCTAGGGTTTTCTTATGCTTTATTAAACATAATTATCTAATAAATACTGAATACCCTCAGAATATTAGAAACACTGAGTAAAATTTTACTTTTGTTATCAACATGTTCATTAAACTAAGGAATTTTTGTTTTCCTTGTTGTAAAAAAAATATACAATATAGTTTTAATTGGAAAAAATTGTAATTTTCATTTGATCCCTTTTCCTTTAGATTTACAAAGGACCAAATACTACCTTTTCTTTTTCCAACTATCTTGCAAATTCAAAATATCGCTTCAAGGTCTGTGCCGGACGCCAATATGAAAATTCTGATGGCATGCAAGAGCTCTGGGGGCCATATAGCTCCAGCTCACTTTTATCAACTTATAAGCTTCAGTCCAGGTGCAACAAAGGCAGTGGAGGGAAAAGAAGAAGCAACCACAATAGCAAAGATAAAAAGCAAAAGAATGAAAAGAGTAATCGGTACCAAAACCACACGAAGAATCAACCAAGAAAGGAAATTACAGACCAATCTCACTCATAAACATAGATGCAAAAATACTCAATAAAATACTGGCAAACCGAACCCAAGAACACTTCAAAAAAAATCATCCACCATGATCAAATTGGCTTCATTCCAGAGATGCAGGGATCGTTCAAACTATGAAAGTCTATCAGTGTAATCCATCATATAAATAAACTGAAAGAAAAAATATGATCATCTCTTTAGATGCTAAAAAAAGCATTCAACAAGATCCAACACCCCTTCATAATAAAGTTCTTAGAGAGATCAGAGATACAAGGAACATATCTAAACATAATGAAAGCAATATACAGCAAGCCGACAACCAACATCAAATTAAATGGAGAGGAACTCAAAACGATTCCACTAAAATCGGGAACAAAACAAAGCTGTCTACTCTCTCCATATCTCTACAACATAGCTCTTGAGGTTCTGGCTATAGCAATAAGACAACAAAAGGAGATCAAAGGAATTCAAACTGAAAAGGAAGAAGTCAAACTTTGGTTATGTGCAGATGATATGATAGTATATATAAGTGACCCCAAAAACTCTACCAGGGAACGCCAATAGCTGATAAATCTCTTCAATAATGTGACAGGATACAAGATCAAGTCACAAAAAATCAGTAGCCCTCCTATATACAAACGATAAAGAAGCTAAGAAAGAAATCAGAAAAACATCACCTTTCACAATAGCCACAAATAACATAAAATATCTTGGGGTAACGGTAACCAAAGAAATGAAAGACCTATTCAAGAAGAACTTTAAGTCTTTGAAGAAAGAAACTGAAGAAAATACCAGAAAATGGAAAGCTCTCCCATGCTCTCGGATAAGAAGGATCAACATAATAAAAATGGCAATCCTACCAAAAGCCATCTATAGATTCAGTGCAGTCCCCATCAAAATCCCAACACAATTCTTCACAGACCTTGAAAGAACAATCAACTTCATATGGAAAAACAAAAAAACGCAGGATAGCCAAAACAATCCTATAAAATAAAGGAACTTGCAGAGACATCACCATCCCTGACATTAAGCTCTATTCCAGAGCTACACTAGTGAAAACAGCTTGGTATTGGCATAAAAACAGAGTGGTTGACAAATGGAATCGAATTGAAGATCCAGATATTAATCCACACACCTATGAACACCTGATTTTTTTACAAAGAAGCTAAAAATACAAAATGGAAAAAAGAAAACATCTTCAACAAAAGGTGCTGGCATAACTGGATGTAAACAATTAGAAGAAGGCAAGTAGGTCCATTTCTATTCCTATGCACAAAATTCAAATCCAAATGTATTAAAGACCTCAATATAAATCTGATCACACTGAACCTGATAGAAGAGAAAGTAGGAAGTAGCCTACAATGCAAGGGCACAGGAGACCACTTCCTAAATATAACACCAGGAGGACAGACACTGAGAGCAACAATAAATAAATGAGACCTCCTGAAACTGAGAAGCTTCTGTAAAAGAAAGGACATAGTAAATAAGACAAAAAGGCAGCCCACTGAATGGGAAAAAATCTTCAACAACCCCACATCAGAAAGAGGACTGCTTTCCAAAATATATAAAGAACTCAAGAAATTAGACAAAAAATTCTAAATAACATAATTAAAAATGGGATACAGAACAAAACATAGAATTCTCAACAGAAGAATCTCAAATTGCTAAAAGACACTTAAGGAAATGTTCAACATCCTTAGCCATCAGGGAAATGCAAATCAAAACAACTCTGAGATACCATTTTACACCAGTCAGAATAGCTAAGATCAAAAACACCAATGATAGCTTATGCTGGAGAGGATTAGCGTAAGGGGAACACTCCTCCATTGCTGGTGGGAATGCAAACTTGTACAACCACTTAGGAAATCAGTATGGCCGTTTCTCAGAAAATTGGGAATCAACCTACCTCAGGACCCAGCAATATCACTCTTCAGCATATACCCAAAAGACACTCAATCATACTACAAGGACTTGTTCAACTATGTTCATAGCAGAATTATTTGTAATAGCAGAACCTAGAAACAATCTAGATGCCCCTCAACCGAAGAATGGATAAAGAAAATGTGGCACATTTACACATTAGAGCACTACTCAGTGGGAAAAAAACAATGACATCTTGAATTTTGCATGAAAATGGATGGAACTAGAAAACACTATCCTGAGTGAGGTAACCCAGTCCCAAAAAAAGATGACTATGGTATGTACTCAATCATATGTGGATACTAGCTATAAACAAAGGATATTGAGCCTATAGTTCAAGATCCTAGAGAAGTTAAGTAAAAAGGTGAACCCTAAAAAATCATAGATAGATCTACCTGGAAAGTTGAAAAAGACAAGATTGCCTGACAAAATTGGAAGCACGGCATGGGAGAAAAGGAGGGGATGGAAAGGGAAGATCAGGGGAGAACGGTAGGGACAAGGAGAACTTGAGGGAGTGGGATAGTTGAGATGGAGGTAGGACAGAGATGAGACCAAGGAAAGAGATATTTTGATTGAGGAAGCCATTATGGGGTTCACAAGAAACCTGGCTCTAGAGAAATTCCCAGGAATCCACAAGGATGACCTCAGCTAAGACCTTAAGCAATAGAGGAGATGGACCCAAAGTTTTCATGCCCAGTAGTCAGAATGATGAATATCTTAAATATCACCATAGAACCTTCATCCAGCAACTGATGAAAACAAAAGCAGAGACACACACCGAAGCACTGGACTAAGCTCCCAAAGTCCAGTTGAAGAATGGAGAAATGAGAATATGAGCAAAGAGGTCAAGACCATGATGAGTACACCCACTGAAACAGCCTACCTGAGCTAATGGGAGCTCACCAACACCAGCTTAACTGGGAAGAAACAATCATAGGTCCAAAGTAGTCACTCTGAATGTGGTTGACAGTTGTACGACTGGGGCAGACTGAGGGGTCGCTGGCAGTGGCACAAGGATTTATCCCTACTGCATATACTGGCTTTTTGGGAACCTATTCTCTTTGGATAGATACCTTGCTCAGACAAATATAGTAAGGAGGGCCTTCGACATTCCCCAAAGCAATGTGCCTTACTCTCTCTGAGGAGTTCATGGTGGGTGGGGTGGGGGCTTAATTAGAGGAAAAGGGAGGAGGAAAGGGAGTGGGAACTTGGATTGGTATGTGTAATGAAAAAAAGCTTGTTTCCTTTTTAAAAAAAATAAAGAAAGGAATAAGCGATGGTACCTTTGTTCTAACACTTCAGATTGGATTTGCACTTACTGCCATTTTGGGTGCTGCTGCAATTCAGTATTTCCTGATCAACAAGTCTGTTCTTTTGGGAATTAGGAAAGCACACTACATCAAATTTAGAAAACCTTAGATACATCTTCAGTTATACTTAGAAACAGAGCTTATTGGTAGAAACTAGTCACAAATAAAAAACTTGCTCACTATTTAAGAACTTTTAATGTGGCAATAAAAGAGAATTTTTAGGAAAATAAATGTACCTTGAATTCCAACTTTACATTGTTTTGCAAAACTACAAACTTTTGTTGAACTATTTCCTGCCTTAAAATTTCAAGCCAATCTTTTCCAAAAATTTTGAAACTATGAGGTAACAGCAGTGTTCTAGGATTTCATTTGGAAGAAAATATTAAAATCACTTCTACTTGTCCAGTTAATATCAATATGAAGGAATTATATAGGTGAACCCTAAAAAACATAGATAGATCTACCTGGAAAGTTGAAAAAGACAAGACTGCCTGACAAAATTGGAAGCATGGCATGGAGGAAGCAGAGAGGATGGAAGGGGAAGATCAGGGGAGAAGGGTAGGGGCAAGGAGAACTTGAGGGAATGGGATAGTCGAGATGAAGGTTATCCATCATGTTTTGAAAGTGGGGAAATGGTACTTTATAGCTCTTTGCTGCAATAGGAAATTAGGGAAAATGGAAATGACATGGAGAACTATTCTATACCACTGTAAGCTCCTTGAAATGCACCTCACTCGTTGGTATTGTCAAGCATTGTAAACATACACAATCATTTATATGCATGTGTATACAGGTTACTATAACACTGTATACATACACAATAGTCTATATGCACATGTACACAGCATATGATAACACTGTATATATACACAATCATCTATATGCATGTGTACACAGCATATTATAATTGTTTTCCCTCACAATAAAGTCATATCCATTTCTCTTTACACATGAAGCATCTCACCTCAGTTCCCACAGTTCATGCTCTGGGGATTTTTCTCAAAATTTACCAAGAAACTTACTATGTACACTGTCTTAGTTAGGGTTTCTATTACTGTGAAGAGATGCTATGACCACAGCAACTCTTATAAAGAAAAATATTTAATTGTGGTGGTGGCTTACAGTTCAGAGGTTCAGTTCATTTCACCATGGTGGGACGAGGCAGCATGCAAGAGGACATGGTGTTGAAGAAGAAGCTGAGAGTCAATGCATCTTGATCCAAAGACAACTGAAAGTGAACGGAGACTGGGAGTGGCTAAACCGTACATGAGATCTCAAAGCCCAGCTTCACGGTGACACACGTCCTCCAACAAGGCCACACCTACTCCAACAAAGCTACACGTCCTAATAGTGCAACACACTTTGTAGGGCATTTGCTTTCAAGCCACCACACTCACTGAAAATGTTTAAATGCTATCTCATATTTCAGTGGGTTTTAAAACAATACTTAAATTCAATATGAAGATACCTACCACTGACAATTTTGTCATATTCTACATCCTTTTACTGGGCACTGATAAGCAATATAAATGATACTATAAAACTTCCAGTACATTGTGATGGAAATTGGCTCAGTCTTGCTTCTCTATATGCACTGTGACTGCCATCATGTAACAGGTAACATTTTGTTTACACTAAACAAATAATGGTTGGTCCATAAGAAAATTACAATAAATCCAGTTATACGTGCATTCCACTTGATTTCCCTAACCCTTGTGATAGATTAGATGATGCAGAAGAAAAATTATTAAACAGTATTTCACCACTATCTATAGTAAATGTAAATTATTCGAGAAATTGTTGCTGATAATAGGTACATCATTGAATATTATTCAGCCATAAAGAAACACAAAATCCTGCCATTTGTAGCAAAATTGTCAGAACAGGACAGACTATTAATTGGATTAAGCTAGACACAGAAAAAGAAATATGTTGCTCTTATACAAAGACTGGAAGAAGTCAGATTGTAGAGCACTGAGGATTAGGAAGAGGAGAAGAAGGAAGGATAGAGGTTGGCTAAGGGGTATTGGAAGGCAGACAGAAGTAATGGTCCTTAGTGATCCACAGCATAGTGACCTAAACAATAGACTGTTATGAAAAATTATAAGTGAGGCTCAAAGGCTGAAAGTATAAGAAAGTCAGGTCAATAAGGAGGGTCAAAACAAAATGTCATATAGATAATTACATGGTTTTATCAGTGTATGCTGCATATATGTGTTAAAATATTACACTATACCTCTATATATACATATAATTATTATTATATATACATACAATAATTATTAAGTGTTAATAAAGAGAATTAGCAATTGAAGTATTCCAATGAAACAGTGAAATGCATTACAGGGATGTCAGAAAGATAGACTACCACTCTAAGGCACTCTCAGTTTGTTCTTAGAAAGAAAGCAGTCACAGACTTAAGACAAACCAGGCCTGAGGTGCCCTTTAGAGCCTTAGCAGCAGAAATGACCAGAGATGAAGGTTCTATGATGACATTTAAGATAGTTCAACCTGAATATAGGGCAAGACCATTTCAGGTACCCTCTCCACTATTGCTTAGGGTCTTAGTTGGGGTCATCCTTGTTGATCCTGGGGATTTCTCTAGTGCCAAGTGAAAATGGATGCAAAAAAACCAAAAACTTCCACACTAGCTCAGAATTGAGCATTGATGACAGAAGTTACAGAATAATCCTACGCTAGTTCAGAATTACGCATGATAAAGGGTTATTTATTTATGGGAGACTCACAGATCAGATTACTGTCCTAGATCACAGTCCTGTGCACAAACAGGGAACAGGAACCGAATCTAGCAGCCAGAAGTGAGAACCAGAAGCAAGAGAGCAAGTGCACGTTTTACAGCTGCATTTATAGTATAAGAGACCATGCCCAAGTGGGCTAGTATCTTAAAGGCTATTGGCTGAAGGAGATCCCACAGCACCTCCCCCCTTTTTTTTAAATAAGAGAGCTCCAAACACAATACAAAACTATGTACACTAGGAACAGATATCAAGTATAAAGTTAGAATTACAACCAGCATAAACACTATTAAGCAAGGAACATATCTTAATGTTTTAACAAACCTTCTATCCTAAGGAGTTTAAGTCTTATATTGGAAATGGCTTGGCTAGATCATAAGAGGATAGAAGCTACAACTATCTAATCTTTAACCCGATTGAAGGCCTGAGAAGGAAAACAATATTACTTGAGTAGGCAGGAAGCTTCCAAAATGTGCAATAGATGACAGAGACAACTGGCTGCCTGAACAATCACCCAAAGTCTCATTTGCAATGTTGAAGCAACCAGCTCTGGCTAAGGCCTAGTGTAACTGACAGGCCATTTTCAGAGGCAAAATTTTTTTCAAAACCATCTTACCCTCTCTTGGCAAGATTTGACAGTCTTTTTTCTTGTACCTTGCTTGTCCAGTTCAGATGTTGTGTACTTTGTCAGTGGTAGAGGCATGGGCAGTTCTTTGCCCAAAGGCCAGTTGTGCCAAGAAGAAAACAAACTCCAAGTGGAGCATCTTTGGTGCTCAACACTCTCTTGAGAATAGATTGGTGCTGCCAGGAGCAATCATGTCTCATGTCAACAGAATCCTAAGTTATTTAAATGCCATGTTCTACAGCACTGTGAAGTGGTTGAAGATTACCTATCTATGCAGAACACAATCTCTATGTATCTAAAGAACCTAATTAGTCTGACTAAAAGTATAAGAAATATGAATGACTATTGACCTATAATACTTAATACCTATATAACTTAAAGATTAAGACTTCATATCAAAATATTAAACAATCTTTAAACAGCTGTGCAGTAAAGGAAGACAATGACCTCAAAATGTAAACAATGTATAAACATTTTGATCAAAGGTAGAAATACATAATGCAATATGATAAATATATCCTAAAATTATATTAATATACAAAATGTCTTAAATAGAGATAGAAACATGTATGCTTACAATCTGAAGAAATAACTTTGTATAGGTGTGCAAATATTGTAGACAGAAATAACATATTCAATATAACAAATATAATTTGAGCTTGTATCAATATACAAAAATCTAAACCAATGTAAATTGTTCATAAATAATATCTCACAAGTATTCATTCTATTATTGTTATTAGTGTGAATAAATTCATACTAAATTACCTAATATCCCCCTCAATTCTCCCTCTTTTTCTTGAGATCGCTAGGCCTCCATAATTTCTACCCCAACCTCCAACCCTATGCGAGTAATAATCAACCCTGAAATGCTGGCCCTAACCCTGAGGACAAACTTTGTTGGGAGATGGGAGGTCATCTTCTAGAATTGCTTCCAGCTGTCATGGGGGGCAATGTTCTTTCTATGGGATCCTGTAAAAGTAAAATGATGGTTAAGTTTCAAGATTGCTGTTTTGTATAATTGTAAATGGTCTCTGAGTAATCAATAGGGTTTTTTGTTTGTTTGTTTGTTTGTTTGTTTGTTTGTTTGTTTGAAGCTCTTATTTGGAGTTCTGGCCAGATTGTTGTAAGAAGATGCACCATTTCTACAGCTGGTACACAAAAATGGGTTTCATAGTAGCACTATCAGCATCATGATGTCATATCAACGAGGTGGAGTCATTGTTATGGGCCCCCATCTTCTTCCTAGAAGCTTCAAAGATTACTGCAGGAAAATCGGCTGTTCATTGTTGAAAACTTAAACATTATTCATATAGACATATATTCAATGAAAGATACAATATACACAAAATGGGCCTGGAGAAAAGTAAAATAGTTCCTTAAAATCTATCTTCTTTCTGCCCCATACCAGATGACTCCTGACATCAGACAGAAATACTGGATTTTCCTTTTAACAACATGCTTGGATTTAGAGAAGGATAGCCATTGTCCAACTCCAAATCCAGCTCTTATTTTTAAGTAGAGATATATACATGTCCAGATAATCAAATTTTACCATGCAGATGATACAGTATCATAAGTCAGAATTCCCTTGGCTTGTTGACTCTTTCTGGATAGATATCTTTTCATGTCTAGGCATCTAGACATGCAAAGACAAGAACAGAACCATGCCCCAACCCTTATGCGGTTTTCTTACAACCTGTATGGTTGTCAACTCTGTGGATGAGCTCTCATTTCTCTTTCTCAAGAGGTTTCTCTTTTTCAAACAGAATCTTTATTAATTTTGATGGTATCCATAATTTTTCTTCTCCTGTGGAAACAAGAGCAAAACCCCTTCCCCAACGTAGTACATGTCCTGGTTTCCATTGTGAAGTCAACATATCCTTGAAATATACCAGCTGATTTAATTCAGAAGCTTTTTCTATTATCCAATGACTCTCTGCTGTTTTTGTTCCTTTCTCATTGGCATTAAGAAAATTCAAGGTTAGTAAAGCATTATGCAATCTATTTCTGGGGGTATTTTCCAACCCTTTCTGTTTGTTTAACATATCCTTTATAGTTCAATTTGATCTTTCTATAACTGCCTGACCTGTAGAATTATTTGGTATACCTGTAATATGCTTTATATTATAATAAGCAAAAAACTGTTTCATTTTCTTGACACATATGCTGGACCACTGTCTGTCTTCATTTGTGAAGGTATACCCATGATGGTCACAACTTTCAATAAATGTGTGATTATTGAATCAGTCTTTTCTGAGCTGAATAAGTTTCAAAGTACATATTTTAATTTTCCAAATTCTGTAAAGTGGAACACATCCATCTGCCAGATCTCATTCCTTTGAGGACCCTATGGGTTAGTCCCTGCAGGTAATGGTGTTTGATTATAGAAAGAGCAAGTTGGACAGCTCTTTGTAATCTCCTTAGCTTGTTGCCATGTAATAGAAAACTCTTTCTTTTTTTGTTTTTTTTTTTTTCGAGACAGGGTTTCTCTGTAGCTTTGGAGCCTTTCCTGGAACTAGCTCTTGTAGACCAGGCTGGTCTCAAACTCACAGAGATCCGCCTGTCTCTGCCTCCTGAGTGCTAGGATTAAAGGAGTGTGCCACCACCGCCCAGCCAAAAACTCTTTCTTTAATCCTTTTCTATTGACATGATGTTTCTTGTGAAATTCTGAGACCTTCAGTACACTTCCAATCAATAATCTGTCAATTTCTGCATTACCTGGAGCTATAGGACCTGACAGACCCATATGGGGTCAGATGTGTGTTATGTGTTTGGGACAAAGCCTATTCCTGATTATACCTTGAACCTGAATGAATAATGAAGTCAATTCTGTATCATCTGATATGAATTCAGTGGTTTCAATAAGCAAAACAACTCTTTCTGCATATTGTGAATTAGTAACTATATTGAGAGGTTCTTTAAAAATCCCTTAGTACCATGAGAATAGCATATAACTTTGCCTTTTGAACAGAATTATAAGGGCTTTGTTCCACCTTACTTAATTCTTCTGGCTTGTAACCTGCCTTTGCTGATTTATTTCCATCAGTATAAAATGTTCAGGCTCCAGTTATTTGTGTACCATGTACAATTTGAAGAAGAATCCATGTAGTTCTCTTTATAAGGTTAATTCTATCACTTTTGGGATAATTGCTATTAATTTCTCCCAAAAAAATAGCACAAGCTCTTTGCCATGGTTCATTGTCTTCCCATAATTTTTTAAGTTTATCATCAGTAAAAGGAACTATAATCTCTGCTGGGTCTATATCTGCTAGTTGATGAAGTCTCAATTTTCCTTTTATAATTAATTCATAGACGTTTTCCACATAAGTTTTTAATTTTTTACTTGGTTTATGTGGTCAAAAGATCCATTCTAAGATAAAATCTTCCCTTTGCATTAAAATTCCTGTAGGGGAAATTCTGGAAGGCAATATGACTAGAATACAATTAAGATTTGGATTCACTCTATCTATATGTGCCACCAGTAATTTCTCCTCAACGATCATCAGTTCTTTTTCTGCTTCAGCTGTTAATTCCCTGAGACTATTTAAGTCTTTGTCACCATCTAAGGTTTTGTTTAAATGAACTATTAGATCAAGTGTTATCCCAACAGCTGGTTGTAGACTGGAATAACAATCTTTGACTCATTAAGAGTCTGCAATTGGTCTCTCCTAATTTGTGCCTTTTGTGTTCTAATTTTCTGTAAACCTTTTTTGTAACCTAGGTAATTGACAGAATCTCCGCTTTGTATTTTTTCAGGAGCAATTTGTAATCCCCATTTAGGCAAAACTTTCTTTACTTCTTCAAACGTTTTTTCTAAAGTATCTGCATTTGAATCAGATAACAAAATGTCATCCATGTAATAGTAAATTATAGACTTAGGAAATTGCTTGTGTATTATTTCCAATGGCTGGTTTACAAAGTATTGGCACAGGTTGGATCTATTGAGTATTCCCTGTGGGAGAACAGTCCACTGATATCTCCTAGTAGGCTGAGAATTATTATAAGTAGGCATTGTGAAAGCAAATTTTTCTCTGTCCTTTTCTTGTAAAGGTATAATGAAGTAACCATCTTTTAAATCAACAACTATAAGAGGCCATCCTTTTGGTAATAGAGAAGGCAGAGGAATTCCAGATTGTAGAAGACCCATAGGTTGAATAACCTTGTTGACAGCTCTTAAATCTGTCACCATTCTCCATTTTGCATATTTCTTTTTAACAATAAATACAGAAGAAGTCCAAGGGCTGGTTGATTCTTCAATATGGCGAGCATCTAGTTGCTCCTGTACCAGCTGTTCTAAAGCCTGCAGTTTGTCTTCTGTTAAAGGCCATTGTTTAACCCATATGGGTTTCTCAGTTAATCATTTTAAAAGCAAGGCTGTTAGTACCTCTGAAGGTTTGCTATTTGCTTTGTGTTCTTGTACAGTCTGAATGGCTGGTTACCTTTGCTTATAATATGTTATAATGTCTTTCCCAGAAATATGAATTTCTGGTACTGCAGAAATGTTAATGTGGATATTCCATTACTGCAGCAAGTCATGACCCCATAAATTGACTGCAATATTAGCTACATATGGCCTCAGCCTTCCTTTCTGTCCTTCTGACCCTATGTATTCAACCCACCTCGTGCTTCGTTTCACTTGAGATAGGATTCCAATACCTAGGAATTGAATATCTGCCTTTTGAAAAGGCCAATCTAGATGCCAAGATTCCTGAGTAATGATAATCATGTCCACACCCATGTCTAGTAATCTCTCAATTACAATGTCATTTATATGCACTCTTAGCTTTGGTCTTTCATCATTTATAGAAGTCTGCCAAAATATACATTTCCTATTTCCTACTGGAGTTTTTTATTCATCCTCCATGTCTATTCTATCATCCAGAACAGTATGTTTTTTTTACAGTAGGCACTGGATTGTTTAATTTTCTTGTTGAAACATGTTCTCCACAGTGACTAGGAATGATAGGACCTTGTTTGATATTGGAGCCTGTGAGAAGCCCCCCTAAGGAGTTTCCTGGTGGGATCAGGTTGTCTTGTCTGTCTCTTGTCAACCCAAATTCATTAGTCCAATGTCAGCCTTTGCCACACCTCCTACATATACCAGAAAGCTGAGTCCTCCTATTATTGCCATACCTAGAGGAGACTTTATTCCTAGGAATTCCTTGTATACAGTCCCTTCTTAGATATCCTGTTCTACCACAATTAAAATATTTGGCATTTTGGTGTCTCCTCATACCATTGGAAATTGCTTTTCCTATTCAAGATTCAGTACTATATTTCAACGTTCATTGTATGCAAGATTCATTCATCTATGGGTGCTGATCTGACCTTTAAAGACCCAAGGATCTTCTTGCATTCTAAGTTGGCATTTTCAAAAGCCAAAGATTCAATAAGTACACATCTTGCTTCACTCCTACTTATAGAGCCTTAGTTAATCTTTGTAAGAAGTCACTAAAGAGTTCTATCTGGTGCTGTCTAACCCTAATATATGATTCAGTTCTCTTTTCTAGTTTCTGAATCCTGTCCCAAGCATTTAAAGTTGCTGTGCTACATAGGGACAAGGTGTATTCATCTTAGCAAGCCTGTTCTTGAAGATCAGAGTAAAGACCCTTGCCATAAATTTGATCTAGGGAAATCTCAAATCCTTTTGCTTTCCCTTATTGTTCTAAAATTTTTGCCTCTTCTCTCAAATAACATTTCCAAAGCAGCTGAGGTCCATCTTATAGAACTGCTGGGATTAATTGAATCCAATCGTGTGGTGCTTGAAGCCCATATTTTCACCATTTACCTGACAAAAGGTGAAGGTAACCCATAAGAAACTATTGCTTGTTTTATTTCTTTTAGATCGCTCATATGTATTGGTTCCCATGCATATTCTTTGACTATGTTAGGGTTCTTTGTGCCAGATGGTCTTTCCAAGGAAATTACCAGAAATGCAGTTAAAATTCTGTATAAGTCATCCCAGGGTCTGGCATGTACTGATGAGGCTAAATCCTGTCCTGGTACCTTTTGTCCCTGCTCATCAATTTCAATAAATTCCTCAATCTTTTCAACTCTTTTTACTACTGCCTTTTGTAAAGTCTGAATCTCCTGTCCAGTGTTCTATTTTAATGCCCTCACTGAGGATTCCAAGGTATGAAACTTTTCCAGTAAAGATTATGTCTTATTGAACATAATTTTGATTGTGTACATATCACCTTCCTGGAGAAATATCTTTCCCGTAAATCTATCATAACTTTTCATCAGATTCCAATCGTTAAATCCAACAATACAAATTCTTTCCAATAATTTTGTCAAATTGATGCTATCCCACTCCATAGTATTGATCTTCTCAACTAGTTGTCCATTATTAGTCTGTAAAGACTGTATTATTTCTAAAAGTGTTTCATTCTTGGCCTTGTTATTGAACTATTTTTAATGAGATAATACTGAAAACAAAACTAATTCCTAGATTAAAATGAAGGGATATAGAAGGAAAATTGCAGAATACCTTCCATAGTATAAGCAAAATAATTATTGAACTCCTGGATAGTTAGGTTATTAGTAATTTTTTTTAGTTTTTCAGATCTTACCTGTAATAAGGCAATTACAATGAATTGGAGTAGGTGTAATAATCGTTATTGGCCAGCAGATGTTGCAGTTACAGCCACGTGGCCAAGAGATGCTACCAGCAGCAAACAGCATGTGTTGCTTACTTAGGCACTGAAAAATATGCTTTGCTTAACAAATTAAGAGCAGTTATTAAGGCAATCAAAAGATTCCAAGAGTTGAGTCCCAGGATAAAGAGAAAACTCAAAGTTTTCTGTCTGTGCAAGTCGCAGGTTGTGTGTGCAGCAGGGATAACAGGCAGCAGCGTGTGGGCCAGCATGTAACACACTGAGTGGCAGGGTGTGGGTTGTGAGCTAGGGAGTGCTAAGCAGCAGCCTGCTGCATCTGAGCATTGGCTAGAGTCGTGGGCAAAAGAGTTAATGCAAAATGTGCCACATAGCTGGTGAGCCAATCCCAAAAAATGTGGACTGGGCCCCATGTTGGGTGCCAGATGATGACAGAAGTTACAAACTAATCCCACACTAGTTCAGAATTATGTATAATAAAGGGTTATTTATTTAGGGGAGACTCACAGACTGTCCTAGATCACAGTTCTCTGCATGAATGGGGAAGAGGAACTGAGTCTAGCAGCCAGAAGTGAGAGCCAGAAGCAAGAGAGCAAGCACACATTTTACAGCTGCATTTATAGTATAAGAGACCATGCCCAAGTGGGCTGGTACCTTAAAGACTATTGGCCAAAGGAGCTCCCACAGCAGAGTATAATAAAGGGTTATTTATTTAGGGGTAGAGTCAGGTTTCTTAATAGGCCCAAAATGGCTTCCTCAATCAAGAAATCTCTTTCCTTGCTCTCTGTCTCTGTTCTTCCCCTATTTTGACCATCCAAGTCCCTCAAGTTCTCCTCCCCATCCTCTTCTCCCCTACTCCTCCCCTTCTGCCCTCCCCTCTCCCCCCCTTCTGCCCCTGCCCCCAAGCTCCCAATTTTCTCAGGATATCTTGTCTATTTCCCCTTCCCAGGGGCATCTATGTATGTTTCTTTTAGTGTTCTACCTGTTACCTAGATTCTCTGGGGTCACGGGCTATAGGCTCATTATCCTTTGCTTTACAGCTACTATCTACTTATGAGTGAGTACATACCATGCCTATCTTTTGGGTCTGGGTTACATCACTCAGGATAGTTTTTTTCTGGTTCCATCCATTGCAGAAAGCAGATGCAGAGATCCACAGCAGAGCATTGGAATGATCTCCCAAAGTCCAGTTGAAGAGTGGGAAAAGTGAAAATACAAGCAAAGAGATCAAGACCATGATGAGAATACCCATGGAAACAGCTTACCTGAGCTAACAGGACCCTACCAACTCTGGCCTTACAGCAAGGGAACCAGCATAGGAGCAAACTAGGCCATCTGAATATGGGTGACAGTTGTATGGGTGGGAAAGACTGTGGGGCCCCTGGCAGTGAGACCAGGATTTATCCCTACTGCTTATACTGGCTTCTTGGAGCCCATTCTCTTTGGAGGGATACCTTGCCCAGTCTAGATATAGGGGGGAGGGCCTTGGTCCTGTCTCAGAGCAATGTGCTAAACTTTGTTGACTTCCCATGGGAAGCCTTACCTTCTCTGAGGAGTTGATGGGTGATGGGTTGGGGGAAATGTGGAAGGAGTGGGAGGATGGGAGGGAGTGGGAACTGGGATTGGTATGTAAAATAAGAAAAGATAGATTTTAAAATTAGCTAATTTTAAAAAAAGATAATTCCCCTCTAGAGGAGACTATATTTACTAAGGTTGAAAAAAAAAAGAAATGACCATAGACTCAAAAAACAGCCTACAGTTTCTGGATTGACATAATCAGATGGTGAAAATTTTTACAAGGTGCCTAATCCTTCGTTGAAGACACTGTTAAACACCAACAAGCACCAAGGACTTTCTGGGAACCAGTACTCCACTTCCTGACCAAAAATAAGACTCTAGAAATTACTACATAATAACCCATGCCTGAAAACCTACATACCAAAACTTCAAGACAGCTACTTTAAAGAAACTCAATGAACTTCAGGAGAACAAAGAAACAAACCAATAGAATAATGGACTAATTTAAAGAGAGTGGGTTTTTTTAATCAAAGACAAACACAAATTCTTTTTTGATTTTGTTGTTGTTTATGCACAGGCTGAGAAATTGCTCAAAATCTACTGACTTCTGCCTCCTGAGTGCTGGGAGAATAGATGTGAAATTACCATCACACCCAGCCTACAAAGGTTCCTGAGCTGCTGAATTTATACTAAGTGAAATTTAAAACATGATAGAAAATGTAAAACAGATCAAACAGGAAACAAAATGAGGAAGTTTTAAGACAGGCTACTTGAAAATACATGATCTGATGAGAGAAAACTAAGAGAAGTGAAGAAAGCTATGGGATCTCTAAGACAGCATGAGAAGAGCAAAATTTAGTCACAAAGGCAAGAGCGACAAGAATGCCAAAGGGGTAGAAAGGTTATTCAAAAAGATAATGAGGTGGTAAAGAGAGAGGTGGCTCAATGTATTTGATGTTCTTACAGGGGACCTTGGTTTCTTTCCCAGCACCTACAAGGCTGCTTACAAGTCTTTTAACTCCAGTTCCAGAGGATCCAATATCCTCTTCTGGCCTCCTCAGCATGGCACACACATGGTGCCCAGATATACATACAGGCAAAACATCTATATATATATAAAATAAAAACAAATATTTTTTTTAAAAAGCCCCAGAGTGGTGGCATGCACCTTTAATCCCAGTACTCAGGAGGTAGAGGCAGGCAGATCCCTGGGAGTTCCAAGCTAACAAAACAAATCAAGAAGAGGAGGAAGGATTTTCAAAACAAACATACAACTAATCATAGAGGAAGATCAAAGCTTACCAGTTAGGTTCAACTCAACTGAATCTATCCCAAGATATTGTACAATCCAGTTACAAAGACAAATGGTTTAAAAAAAAAGTACTATCAATGAATGAGGAAAAATAACATTTAAAGGTACCCAGTTCACATAAGATCAGAGTTCTTGGCAGAAACTAAAGACAAGGAAAGAGTAGGCAAAGACTTTCACAGTACTAAATAACAATAATGAAAACAACAACAACAACAAAAACCTCATCAATTCGGAATACTAATACCCAATGAAGCTATTCTCTACAAATGAAGGAAAAATAAAGTTTCCTAGACAGTAAAGGCCAAGCAAATTTAGGTTCATCAGACTTGTCCTCTATAAATTGTTAGAGACTACTTTAGGCAAATAAAAAATAATGAGCAAGAAGAAATTATTAAGAGGAATAAAATTCACAAGTACAGATAATTATTCAAATTCAGAATATTCTAATGTAATAAACATGGTTTGAAAACTGTTTATATATTTATTGTGAATGAAAAAACAAAATAATAATAACTATATTAGTATGTTAAGAGATTAGCAATAAGAATTAAAAATAAGGCCAACTATATATTGTCTACAAAATGACAGTTTAATTGTAAAGACATAAATAAAAGTAAAGAGATACACAGAGATGGATCATGCAGAAAATGGCAGGAGCATCTATATTTCAGGCAATGAAGGCTTTAAACTAAGGAAAATTGTCAAGGATACTACATAATGGCAAAAGGATTGATTCGCTAATCCTTTATCCTTAATTTGCATACACTTAACAATGGACAGAATTCCAAAATACAAATGAGACAAACATTGATAAAATAACTATGAAAAAGAAACAAATCCACTATTCTCCTTGGAAACCTCAATACCTTTTACTAAGATAGACAGGGAAGGCAGAAATTAAAGTGCATAGCATAAATGAACTCCACTGTACCACCAGCCAATTCATCACAATTGATACCTGTATCTAGGAATAGATATATAGATATAGATATGTGTGTATGTGTGTGTATACATATATTCTACTGTTCATATACATATACATGTATATTCTCTATGAGCTCAGATGAAGTATTCACTAAAGTGGACCACACTCTGGGCCATAAAGCATACCTAAGATTTATTTATTAAGATTTAAACAGTGAGCTCACAGACTCTGAAATAACAGTTAGGGAGCCGTAATGGGACCAACCTAAGCCTGCTGCATGTGGGTGACAGTTGTGTAGCTTGGTCTGTTGTGGGGTCCCTAGTACTGGGACCAGGAACTGTCTCTGATACATTAGCTTACTTTTTGGAATCTATTCCCTATTGTGAGATGCCTTGACCAGCCTTGATGCAAGGGGGAGGAATTTGGTCCTTCCTCAACTTGTTATGCCGTGCTTTGTTGACTGCCATGGAAAGCCTTACCCCTTCTGAATGGAGAAGAGAAAGGAGTGAATGGGGGTGGGGTGGAGGGGAAGAGAGGTGGGAGAGGGAACAGGATGAGAGGAGGGAGGGGAAACTGTGGTTGGTATGTAAAATAAATAAATT
This sequence comes from Ondatra zibethicus, assembly GCA_004026605.1. Classification (NCBI taxonomy): domain Eukaryota; kingdom Metazoa; phylum Chordata; class Mammalia; order Rodentia; family Cricetidae; genus Ondatra; species Ondatra zibethicus. The sequence continues at coordinate 19,313 of PVIU01025428.1, forward strand.
TAAACAGTGTATTTTGATCATATTCATCCACCACTGTCTCCCTTCAATTCCCCTTAATGCCACTACCCCCTTCACACACAACATCATGCCTTCCTTTCTTGCTATTAATAGTTTCTTGAGTCTAATTAGTGTTTCCCATATGTGTGTGGGCTACCAGTAGCCACATTACTCCAAAAAGTGTAACTCTCTCTCCCTCAAGAGCCATCAACTTTCAATAGCACCTCCAATAGGAGTAGGGCCTTGAGAATGCCTCTCCCAACCAGGATGGAATTTTTTACTGGCTTGATCTTGTGCAGGTGGGCACAACTGGTGTGAGCTGATGCAGATGTGTGCAGTAGCCATGTCATGTCCAGAACTCAGCTTCTCACCACTCTCCTCATCTCCCAGCTCTTACCCTCTTTACACTCAGTCTTCCAAGATGTTCCTTGAGCCATAATTGGCAGAGATTGATAAACATGATTCATCCACAGATGATCACTCACACTTCATTCACAGTTGATTATACATGGAACTTTCATGGGAGCCTATACTTCAGAAAAAAAAGCTTCTCTGATCAAATTTGAGAGCAACACAAATTGATGAGTATAAACATAATTATTTAGAAAACAGATTGATAGTGTGGTCATTTAACAACAATGGGTTCTCTTATAAGACCTATGACCTCCTTTACTCATGAGCTTTTGACAAGGTCTAAAGTGACAAGTAGGAAATCTCTCCTAGGTCAAGCCTCATATTTAATCAAAAAGCAGTTAGTTACCCCCATATCAGTCATGCCACTTTTGGATGTAACCTGATCCAGTAATATAATGAAAACACACAGAATAAACAATATAGAAAATAAAAAAGTTGAAGATTACACATTTTTAATTTCAAACGTGATCACTTCCAGTTGTGGTGGCACAAGCTTTAATTACAGCACTTGGGTAGCAGAGGCCGGGGGATTTCCATGAGTTTAAGGCCATCTATAGCTAGATAGTGAAATCTTGTCCCAACAAAAGTGATTATAAAGCTACAATGATCAGGACATTTCAATAATGGCATAAGGATAGATATATAGATGGATGATACAAAGTAGAAAATTTAAAAAAAAAACTTAAAATTTTGATCAGTTGATTTTCAGTAAAGACTCACAAAACAATTCAAGAAAGAAATTATCTTTTATTAACAAATGGCACTAGGACAATTGAATGTCCACATGCAACAATCCATTTTTAAATGATGCCTCTTAAGGCTCAGAAAATAACTTGGAAGAAATCTAATTTGCCACTTAAAATATATTATGTATTTTGGTGGCATATACAAATATGTAGTAGAAGGTCTGAAAGCTCTTGTAATGCTTCCTCTAAAAGTTCTATAGTTTTAGCTCTCATATTTAAATCTATATTCTTTTTGGTGTATGGTATAAGGTAAGAATCTAAACTCACATTGTTGCATGCTATGACCTCTCACTATGTACCAGGTACCTAACCACACTCAGTACTTAGTGTAATAGAAAAGCCTCTTGATGTCAAGTGATGGTTGTCTAGGACAGTTCCTTCTTTTAGCTAAAATCAAACTACAGAACCTCAACCCAATATAATCAAATTTTCACCATAGCCAAGATTTTTCAGGCCAAACTCAGAAGAGTGTCAAGTAACCATAGTCTAGCCTAGACGTGGGTTCATCTTCCATTCTCTTGTTGCAGGGTGTCCTAATTAGGGTTTCTATTTATTTGATGAAACACTATGGCCAAAAGCAAGTGGAGAGGAAAGGGTTTATTTGACTTACTTTTCCATATCATAGTCTATCATTGAAAGAAGTCAGAATAGGAAATCAAGCAGGGCTAGATGCAGAAACTGATGCAGAGGCCATGGAGGGGTGCAGCTTACTGATTTGCTTCCCAGGGCTTGCTCAATCTGTTTTTTATAGAACCCAGGACCACCAACCCAGGGATGATACCACCCACAAATAGGCTGAGCACTCCCCCATCAATCCAGAATTAAAATGCCCTACAGCTGGATCTTGTGTAGGCATTTTCTCAATTGAGGTTCCCCTTTCAGTAACTCTAGCTTGTGTCAAGTTGGCATTAAACTAGCCAGTACACAGGGTTACTTGCTGGGCTATCTAACATGAACAGTGGTTTTGCAGCACTCCTGGATATGGTCCAGCACCAAATTGTAATACAGGCTATTACCAGAAACAGAATAATTATTGGTTCTCATTACAGATCTCAAAGCCAGAACCTTATATTTTGAAACTTGAATTTCATAATATAAATTATGTCCCAAAATCCAACTGGGTCTCTTTTAGAGAACCAATTTGTTTTTCTCTCTGGATAGTCTCAGGCTACTCTGTTTGTCCTATAGTGTTTGTGTAAGTATAATATGAAATATTTACAGTAGTACAAATTTTCTCTTGACTGTCCAAGGGGAAATCAGGTGCTCTGTGAAAACCCATCGTAACAACTCTGGTTACTGAGTTATACTATTATCTATTTTTCTTGTTATTATTATAGATCATTAATTTAGACTAGCTTGGTAGGCTTCCATAGCAAAACAGTGCCATGTAAGACTTCTGCTAGTTGCAGAAAGAAACATGGAACCACTTTTTAGTTGTATTATTCTCAGTGAGGAAACTGTAATTCACAAAGCTTATATGAAGAGGAAATCAGCCTGTGCTCCTCGAAGTTAAACGACCTGTATCAGGCTCATTTAAAAGAGCTTCAGGTAGCTCTCAAGAAAACATGATCTACTGAATGGATGACAATTGTTAGTATCTCAAAAACTCTAACAACTATCTCCAAAAGCACAAAGGAAGTTAGCATGTAGTAGGCAAGGATAACCCTGATGTCACAACAATAAGTAATGTCCTAATGAGGCAGACTGTATTGGGAGTGCAAGTACTATTTAATGCAACAAAAATCTGTTTTTGTGTCTCTGTAGTGAATGCTTGCAATGTTATGTTTAGAACACAGCATCCAACATCCTCTGACTTGTTATTGAACAAGCAGGAGCCCACATCCACACACGTACACTCCACACACGTGCACATACACCATACACACTAATAATAATTTGGGGTTGCCATAACATCAATTTTTAAATGGAAGTTTAGCTTTGTTGTACCAGAGACAGAGCCTAGTCACAGTTTCGAGCTCTGTACCACACCCAAATGGCTTCAGTAATGCGCAGGATCAAAACTGAAAGGCAGGCATTCACCTAGCAGACTGGGCTCCCAACTTTCCTGCCTGTTTGCCAATGAAGCTAAATTGACACACACCTTCTTCCATAATACGTGGTGCTAGTTGCCTGCCTCTCTTCTCTCTCCCTGCCTATTCTCCAAGAGCAATGCAAAGCCACCATTTAGAGACCCATTCGTGTGGACTCCCTGATGTTACTCTTTTTTCAGACCTCTGATGGCTTCTAAGAATAGTAACTATAACTGGGTGGTGGTGGCGCACACCTTTAATCCCAGCACTCTGGAGGCAGAGGCAGGCAGATTTCTGTGAGTTCAAGGCCAGCCTGGTCTACAAGAGCTAGTTCCAGGACAGGCTCCAGAGCTAAATAGAGAAATCCTGTCTTGGAAAAAAAAGAGTAGTAACTACGAGCCACACTGAAACTCCAAGAGTTTTGATTCACGTAATCCCTAAAGTAAGATTTCTTTGTAGAATTAGGGAAAGGTTCCAAAACTGACAGTTTAATGGTCACATAATTCTCTGACTAGACTAAAATCTATTGAATCTATAAATAGGTGAGTTTTGTGATGTGTGAAGTCAATCTATCTGTCTGTATCCCACCCCCCGCCTCTTTATTTTTGAGACAGGATTTCTCTGTGTGGTCATGTCTGTCCTGGAAATCACTCTGTAGACCAGACTGGCCGCAAACTCAGAGATCTGGTTTGGTTTTTTTTTTAAACTCTTTATTCTTTTGGTTCTTTGTGGGGTACACTACCCAGCTCCCAAATAAATTACACATGAAGGCTTATTTTTAATTATAAATGTCTGGCCTTAGCTTGGCTTGTTTCCAGACAGTTTTTATTAAATTATCCCATTTATCTTTTGCCTCTGGGGTTTTACGTTTTTCTTTTATTTTTTTTATTTTTATTTTATTTTTTTTATATTTTTCTCTGCTCTCCTCCCTGCCACTCCCCTCCCTCCCTCAACCCTCCCCCAAGTTCCCATCCTCCCAATTTATTCAGGAGATCTTGTCTTTTTATACTTTCTACTTCCAATGTAGATTAGATCTATGTAGGAATCTCTTAGTGTCCGTATTGTTGTCTAAATTCTCTGGGATTGTGGTTTGTAAGATGGTTTTCTTTGCCTTATGTTTAAAAACCACCCATGAGTGAGTACATGTGATAATTGTCTTTCTGTGTCTGGGTTACCTCACTCAAAATAATGCTTTCTAGTTCCATCCATTTTCCTGCAAAATTTAGGCTGTCGTTATTTTTTTC
>PVIU01025429.1:0-23742 GCA_004026605.1 Ondatra zibethicus
ATGGGGGTGGGCCTTGGACTTCCAACAGGGCAGGGCACCATGCCCTCTTTCAAGGAAGAAGGGGGAGGGAGGAGGGGTGGGGGGTAGTGGGAGGGGACCGGGAGAAGGGGAAGAAAGGAAAAAAATTTTTTTTTTATCTTTAATTATGTTCTTGAATGGAAAAAATAAAACAAAACAATGTATGGAAAAAAAAAAAAGACAATCCTTAACAAGATTCTCTTTTACATTATTTAATTAATTTATACAGATATTTAAAAGCATTTATTATTATTATTTTATATGTTTATGGGTATTTTGAAATGCATGTCTGTGCTATTATTTTAGTCTGGTGTGTGCAGAGGCCAGAAAATGACATCAAATCTCCTTAAAGAAGAGTTGTGAGAGCCTAGAGAAGCCAAATAGAAAGGTGAATCCAAAGAAAAACATATATAGATCCTCCAGGAAATTGGAAGCAAACAAGATCACCGGGCAAAAGTTAGAAGCATGGGAGTGGGGATAGGGGTGAAGGTAGGGGTGGGAGGTGGGGTGGGTGAAGGGGAGAGGGGGAGGGAGAAGGGAGAAGGGAAGGACTGGGGAGAGCTTCTGGGAGTGGGAGGGTGGAGATGGAGGAAGGGTGGATATTGGAGAAGGGAATAAAATATCTACATTAAGGGCGTCATTTTAGGATAGGCAAGAGACTTGTCTCTAGAGGGGATCCCAGGTTTCCATGGGGATGTCCCCAGCTAGGTACTTGGGCAGTAGAGGAGAGGGTTCCTGAACTAGCCTTGTCCCATAGTCACATAGATGAATATCTTGATCATCACCATAGAAATTTCGTCAGATGGATCGTGATAGAGACAGAAACCCACATTCACATCAGAGAAATGGACTGAGCTCCCAAGATCCAGTCAAAGAGCAGAAGGTGGGAGAAGATGAGCAAGGAAGTGAGGACCACGAGGGGCTGGTCCACCAACTGAGACAGTGTGCCTGATCTAATGGGAGCTCACCAAATCCAGCCCGACCAGGACTGAATGAGCATATGATCAAACCAGAATCTCTGAATGTGGCTGCCAATGGGGGCTGACTGAGAAGCCAATTATAATGGCACTGGGACCTATCTCTTCTGCATGTATTGGCTTTTTGGGAACTTAGTATATATGGATGCACACCTTCCTAGGCTGGGATAGAGGGGGGAGGGCCTTGGGCTTCCCACAGGGCAGGGTACCCTGCCCCCTCTTAAGGAAGCAGGGGAAGGGAGCAGAGGTATTTGGGGAGCGGGAGGGGACTGAGAGAATGGGTGGAAGTGTAAATTTTTGAATGAAAAATAAAATAATATGAAAAAAAGAAGAGTTGTGAGCTTCCATGTGGGTGGTTAGAATTGAATCCAAGCTATCTGGAAGTGCAACCACTGCTCTTAATCACTGAGTCATCTCTTCAGCCTCCTTTTGCAAACAGTTTTATTTAGTACAATTATGTAAACACACAGTTTACTGATAAAAATAAGAATTTGTCATATGTATATTTGTAGCTTGACATGTTAATAAAATTCTAACTGTATCCTAATGGAAGTAGTTTCCTTTAGTTTCAAATGAGCTAGGTATAAACTGGAAGGAGGTCCTTGCTCTCAGTGTATTACACAAGTTCCATTTGAATTCTAGATTATTTTTACAACTTGATGTGATGGTTTGAACAAAAAATGACCACCATAGTCTCATATGGAGTGGCACTATTTGGAGGTGTGACCTTGTTAGAGTAGGTGTGGTGTTATTGAAAGAAATGTGTCACTGGCTTTGATGTTTCAGATGCTCAGTCTAGGCCCGGTGTTTCTTAGTCTCTTCTTGCTGCTTGTGGACCCAAATATAGAACTCTCAGCAACCTCTCCAGCACAATATCTGTGTGTATGCTTTCATGCTGACTACCATTTGATGATAATAGACTATTCGTCTTGTTGCTGTGGTCATGGTATCTCTTTGCAGGAATAGAAATTTAACTAAGACAATCCCCAAAAATTAAATAAGTACAATTAACAAAAACGATATATGTATACTGTAGGAAAATAGATTAATTGCAAAAAAAAAGGAGTTCAGCAGAAGTGGAAAGGGATGAGAAAAGGTAAGGAAATGTAAAAATTACCAAAATATATTACATAAATATATGAAATTTCCAAAAATTTAAAACCTATAAAAGCATGTAAAATACTGACAGAAGTGATAGTGAATGGATAACAATGCCAATGATTTTTGACCATTTGTTATTTTGTACAATTTGAAGTAGTTTTGAATATATAGATGTAGTAATTAATCACAAAATCAGACATTTAGATGATGAAAATATCCACACAACCTAAGGAAAAAGTGCAAAACATAATTAATAAAATTAATTTGAGATTTTTTGTTTTGTTTTCTGGAGAAAGTTTGACAATATCATATAAATATATAATCCACTTTGATTATTCCCCCAACTCCCCACATCCTCTCTTATTTCTTTACCATTTTAGTAGGTCTACCTCTTGCCTTACAAATCTCTTCTATATCCATGACTTTTTGTTTGTCTTGTGTTTTACAGAGTTTAATTATGACCCTCATTGTAATTCTAGGCTTCAAACTATCAACTAGAACATAGTGAGCTCAACAGTGGCTACATCATTGAATTATAAGCCTCCTCATCTCCTACAATCTTTTAGTTGCCAATGAATCAGAAGTAAGTGGTTGTGTCTCTTTCCCATTAATAGATGATTGTGAGGAATGTACCAGTTTGTGTGGTAGTGATCCTAGGAGGCAAAGCTGCTACAATTTTGTTATGCTTACAAGGTAACATTTTGGAGTCCTCTTTATCTGTCACTTCTTAAATTTTTCCACTCCCATAACATTTGCAATGTTCACTGAGAGTTAAGGGGTTGTGTAAATGTTTTATTTCATGCCAAGCCTCCACCATCCATTTGTTCTCAGCATTTTAGATATTGTGAGTCTCTACATTCATCCCCATTTACTGAAAGTTGTGGTTTGTCTAATTAAAGCTAAGAGAAGCCTCTGTCTATATCTAAACACAAACATTTAAAAGGAAGTTCGATAGTTTATCAGTTCAGTGGGGCAGTAGCATTAGGTTCCCTGCTAAGGCCTGATACTTCCTTAGTCATGAGTTTGGAGAGAGGCTACAGTGTTTGGAATAGATTTCTTGTTACATAATGTGCCTCAAATGCAATTCAGGAATGATTAGCTACTTACTATAGCCTTTATCATACTACTGAAATAAAAAGCACATCTCACCTGGCAGGTTTGTTCAGAGTTCACACTTGGTAAGATTGTTGACACCTTTTCTTTCATGCCTGAATAGCAGGATTCAGGAATTTATTGGATTGATGAGAGCCAGCTAGCAAGGGTAAAGCTTCAAGCTCACTTCTGTCTTGATTTTTTTCTATCTTGCATTAAAAATATGTGATATTCAAGCAATAGAATCTTATAGTGTTGTATTAAATAGTTTTGTTGAGCAATAATGTACAATGAAAAGAAGCTGAAGTTACTTATGGCCCTCTAACAACTCCATGACCAACAACTCCTAGCACTGAGAATTTTGTTGAGTAATCCATTATTTCTAGATACAGCATTATCTAGTCTTATGGCCTATCAACTTTAAAATCCTTTTTCTGCTAATTAATTAGGATATCAATAGGTTTCCAAATGGTTTTCCCATACTCCATTCATTTCTATTAACCTCCTTCCCATTTTTTCACCTATTCCACCCTATGACATCTCTCCCATTTTGAACTTGTATACCTACAATATTTCCTTTCTCAACTCTCACATTGCTTATATGCTACTGAGCCTCTTTTCTTAAGTCATATCTCCACTCTCTCCTTTCCAATTTTCAGACTTGTTATAAGTAATTCAAGTTAAAAACTCAAATATAAATAATTTCATGTCATGTTTATATTTGTAGATCTGGGTTACCTCACTCATTTTATTTTATTTTTTAGTGCAACTCACTTACCTAAAACTTTCATGGTCTCAGTTTTCTTTTGAGCTATGCAATATTCTATCAAGTATATTTACATTTTCTTTATCTACTTATCAGTTGATTGGTGACTAGACTGATTTCTTAGCTATTATGAATAGAATTACTATGAACATAGATATACAGGTGTCTTTACAGTAGAATGTAAAATTTTAGTGCATATGCCCATGAGTGGTATGACTATGCCATGTTGTAGATCTCTTGTTAAGTCTTTCGATAAAACTCCAGATGAATTTCCAAAGTGAGAGAAGCAGACACACAACACAGTAGAGTACAAAATTTGTGCTGATAGTAAAGTTTTAAGGAAAAGCTAATAGGATAAATGAGCACTTTCTCCATGTTTATAGAGTGTGTCCACAAATCTTGATTTGAATTCTCATCTAAATAACTACTTATATCACTTGGAATTGAAATACTGAAAAAATATCATTTATTTGAAGATGGTAATTGTCTAAATGGGAGCAAATTTTCTTAAACTGAAAACAAAAGAAATATTTTGATAGTTTAATAGTCAACAGGAAATTGGTTTTCACTTCAGATATTCACATAAACACACAAACCCAGAAAGAACTTCTTTTTTTGCTCAGTTTCCTCAGTGATAAAGTGGGGAAATTGTAATATAAATTTAGTGAAATCATTGTATAAATTAAATTAGACAACACATTTTAAGTAGTTATCATAGTTCTTGCGAATTATTCAGCAACTCTTCTAAATATTAACTATCATCATTATAATCTGTTCAATAAAAGTTATTTGTATACATATTGTTTCAGTCATTTATTTATTAATTGTTAATTGCTGAGAGTTTTGACCTAATATTTGTCTATGAGGAAGATACAAAATGTATTATATTTTCTTTTAATAACAATATATATATAGCTGTATATAACAAGATAAAGTATTTGAATATATTTCCCAAAATGCACAAAATAGGACAGTATGACTTACTATTATAATAATGATAAAAATAATAGCAATTATAATGATATCAATAATGATAATTGAATATACTACTATTAATTGATAGGAAGTAAAACTATAGTCCTCAAATAGTAATAGTACCTCTTTTAGTACAGAAACATTAAGATATGAATTGAATATATACATATATGTGTGCTAACTATTCCCAAAGTTTTAGTTTATTAAAACTATTGAATTTCAAACAATTATCAATGTCATTTAAGTTGTTAAATGTCTATTATTGAAAAAGCTTGTCTTATACTATTCATAAGGGAACTTTTAATCTAATTTATATAGCATGACTAAAAATGAAGAGGTTTGTCCCCTTTAAACATAAAAATTATTTTATTTTTAATTATGTGTATGTGTGTGTATCTATGTGTGGGTATGTGCATATGAATGAAGATACTCTAGAGTGCCAAGAGAATGAGTTGGTTTCCCAGGAGCTGGGGTAGGTGGTTGTGAGTTGCCTATTGTGGGGCTGGAAACTAAACTCCAGTCCTTTCAAATAACATTAACCATTCCTAAATGAAGAACCATCACTTCAGCCCTTTAAACTATTAACAAAATATTTGTATATTAATAAAATGTTGTTAGTAATATAAGATTTGTAAGTTAAAAAATAATCAAAATCATAAATTGCAAACATCTCATATTGTATTTTGTTATTGGCTAACAACAAGCCTGAATTTTGTTTAATGCAATTCTTCGTCTTGTAGCACTGCAAAGCTTCTGAACAAATTACATAACCTGAAGCCCAAGGAAATAATTTGTGGAACCAGGTGAACAGTACAAAATTGAACTAGTAGTTCAACAAGGAAATTAAAAGTAGGTATTTTAAGAATTTTTCCCAATGTACTTATAGCTTTGACAGCTAGGTGTACTTTCAGAACTGGAAAGAAAAAATATCTCTTAATAATTTTACTGTTATATGCTCTAGTTCAAAGTTCATTACTCAAAACGTTTTTTGATGCTACAGATTTGTTACCTTTTTATGTTACTTTCACTTTTTTTCCTTTAGAAAGATTCTCAAGACCCCAAGAATGGTTCTGGAATTAATATTGATCCTCTAGCAGACTATAGACCAAGAGTAGATGCAGTAGACATATTTGGATCTTTATTTTGTACAGTTATGAAATCTGGAACATTGTTGGGGAAGAGTAGATAAAAATATAATTTACCAAGCCACAAAGAAAACGATGTTGATAGTGTACTAAGTTTGGAGATTGTTAATGAAATGAAGAAGAGGGGGGTTTTATTTATTTTGTATTATTATTTTATTACTTTAAAAAAACTAATCCAAATTCCCACTCCCTCCCCTCATCCCACTCCCTCCCCTCGTCCCACTCCCTCCCCTCGTCCCACTCCCTCTATATATGCTCCTACTCCTCCCCCTCCAATCCTAAGAAATGACAAGGCACACTGCCCTATGGTAAGTCCAAGACCCTCCCTACTACATCTAGGTTGAGCAAGGTATACATCAAAAGAGAATAGGATCCCAAGAAAGCCAGTACATGTAGTAGAGACAAATGCCAATGTCTTAAGTCAAAAGTTTTGTATTTAATGTCTAAACTCAGCATATTCAAAGTTAGTCTAGGAACTTAAATGTATGACTCAAATCAGGTTGAATATATAGATTACAAATCAAAAAAACTATTAATGCATATCACTGTATGTTTATTTTAAATTTGTGAGCCCATTATTACTCATATACCATTGTTTAAAGCACAGAAAAATAAATTTACTCTCAGTCTGTATATAAAAATATAATTCATATTTGATATCCATTGTACAACTGGTTTCTAAAATGATAATAATTATGATTCTACATTTTTCAAGTCATTCTTCATGAGTTTTCTGCCTTCATGATATTTTCATTTACCGGATCAATTACATAGGACATGTGATTGAAAAATTACTTAAACACTGATTGAGCTCAGGTTGCAAATCAGAATATGGCAGTGGATGCTCTTGCACAACTTCCAAAAAGAATGTTGTCTGCATGGCAACCCAAACTTAGGTGTTAGAGTCTATGGAAAAAATGAAGACTAGAATGGTGCAGGAGGTGCTTCTGCATTTTTATTGCTTTCATTGGTTGAATAAATAAAACTGCCTTGGCCTTTTGATAGGGCAGAAATCAGGTAGGTGGGGTAGACAGGACGTATTGCTGGGGAGAACAGAAGTGTGGCAGATGCCATGTTGCTTCTGCTCAAGATGCACACTGGTTAGACTCATGCTGGTAAGCCACATCCTCGTAGTGAATACAGATTATTAGAAATGGGCTGAATCAAGATGTGAGAGTTGGCCAAGAAGAGGCTAGATATGATAGGCCAGGCAGTGTTTAAATGAATACAGTTTCTATGTAATTATTTCGGGGTTTAAGCTAGTCAGGCGCCAGGATTGCGGCCAGCCGACCTGCGCCTCATTACTACACTAGAAAGTCTCTTATTTCCTAATACAGTGTTTATTTTAATTCATATTAAGATTTTCTCTAAAAAGTTATTGTTCAGCTCTTTTGTCATATTATATCTCAGTTATTCCCTAATATTGTGTTAAAAAATTGTCACTTCTCCAGAAATATCTGCTATTCTCAAAAGAGTTCATCATTATAGTGTTCTTCATCTCTTTTATTCATATACATGCTACAAATAATATTTGTCACATACTTAAATGATTGGTATATATAGGCAACCTGTGACACGCACAGATTCTATACTTTGATTTCAGCCAAACACAAATGAAAATGCATTTTTAAATTTAGGATATGGAACATGTACATAATTTTATGTCATAATTATCTAAATATTATTTCAAGGAACTATTTATATGTAATCTAGAAATAGGTAAGAGGGGTATAGTAAGAGACCTCTAGTTCATTTCCTGACTGACCAGCAGCACAGACCCAAAATAACCATACAGAAACTGTATACTTTCTCATTTATTCATTTATGAACACTACATATTGTTTAAAAGTTAACAATTATTTCAAATTTTCTCTCTAGAGTATAGACACCTTCAAAATAGCATCATGTAATATTTCTTCATTTGTAAACAAATTGGAGAACATATTTAATAAGTATGTCCATTTTTCAAGGTTTTATAATCTAAATATGATTTTTTATGATTTTCATAAAGATGTGCATTTCAAGTTAGTTTAAATAAATACCAGTATAGAAGGATGCCAATTGTTCATTCCAGCTGCCCAGAAACAAACTAACTATACAGAAGCTGTATTAATTAAATAACTGCCTGGTCTATGAGTTCTAGCTTCTTATTGGCTAACTCTTACAGATTAATTTAACCCATATCTATTAAGCTGTGTATCTCCACTTGGCTGGAGCTTACCAGCTAAAGTTCTGTCAGGCTGCAGTGGGGCTACATGGTTTCTCCCCTGACTCCACCTTCTTTCTCCAAACATTCAGCTTAGTTTTATCTACCTAGCCTAAATTTTGCCCTGCTATATGTCCAAAGCAATTCTTTATTCATTAATGGTAATCATAGCATACAGAGGGAAATTCCACACTGCCTCCCTTTTTCTGTTTAAATAAAGAGGAAGGTTTTAACTTTAACATAGTAAAATTATACATAACAAAACAGTTATCAAGCGAGAATAATAGTTACAAAATTCATATATATTTTATGTTTTATAATATATAAGGAAAAATATAATTATAACCATTTATTCTTCAACTCCATCAAATATTGCAGAAGGATATAATATTACCTAAGTAAACAGGAAGTGCACTGTAAGCAACTTTCAGAACTCTAGAATTTGTAGGAGGAGGCTTGGTGTGGGAGGTCCTTCTGTCTATGTGTTGCTTTCATTGGTTAATAAAAGAACTGCTTTGGGACTGTAGCAAAGCTGTAGGGAATAGAGCTAGGTGGGGAAAATTAAAAGGAATTCTTGGAAAAGGAAGGTAGAGGAAGACACCATGGAGCCACCAGAGTCAGACACGCTCAATCTTTGCTAGTAAGCCACTGCCACGTGGCAATATACAGAGTAATAGAAATGGGTTAAATTAATATAAGAGTTAGCCAGTAAGAAACTAGAGCTAATGTTCCAAGCATTATTTTAATTAATACAGTTTCTGTGTGACAATTTTGGTCTAAGCTAACTAAGCATCCAGAAATCAACAAGCTCTCTCCACCAACAAATTGGCACACAATGTGGGGCACTAACCCATGACCCTGAGATTAAGAGTCTCATGATCTATTGACTGAGCTAGCTGGGTGGCAGTGGTGCATGCCTTTAATCCTACAGTACCCATTATTCCCAGGTGATCTCCCATGACAGTACTAACCAGGCCTGTCCCTGCTTAACTTCCAAGATCAGACAATGTCTGGCACATTCAGGGTGGTATAATGATGTGGGAGGTCCTTCTGTCTATGGGTTGCTTCTATTGGTTAATGAATAAAGGACTACTTTGAGCCTATGCCAGAGAAGAACAGAACAAGGCAGGGAAAGCTAGGCTGTATGCTGGGAAGAAGAAGGGCAGAGTCAAAGAAACACCATGGATCTGCAGCTGGAGACATGATGAAAAAATGCTGGTAGGCCACGATCTAGTGGTGATGGTACATTCCTTGAAACAATTGGCACCCTGTGGCCAGCTGAATCCACTTAAAACATGAGAGAGTTTAATAAGGAATTCTAGACTCAAAAATAAAAAGTTTAACACAGTTTCTTGTTGTTTGTTGGCAGTGTGCCACAGCTCCTTTGAATGAGATTTTCCTGATTCAGCCATAGGAGAAAAAAGCTACACAGTTTTAAAACGTGGCTTCCTGGGCTATGCTGCCAACTATGGAACATTTCAATGGCATTTGTGGGCTCAGGTGTTTGTGTGCCCACTCAGGGTCAGGAGGAAAGTAGCTGAGACCATGACTTTGGCTTGGCACTCCCTGACTGGGGAGGCTGCAAGATCAGATCTACTAGGTTTACACTGGTAGGAGAGCATGGCAGATTCCTGCCACTGTGCACAGAGATGTTTCCAGGATGTGCAGTGCTCTGTGTGGCAGATTTGGCTGTTACTCAGATAAAAAGGGTTTATGTGCTACATGCTCATTCTTGTGATTGGAGTGCTGAGCACTTCTCCTGCCTGGTGGCCCCAGAGTTGGCACTGGTAGTGCTTCCACCATTTTATAAGTCAAGAGAGAGGCAGAACCAGCATCCAGAGCAGCTGCAACTTAGCTGCTTATCCTTTTAAAAGCTCTTCAAGACAGTAGAGAATTACAGATTATGCAACAAGGATAGATTCAGAATAAAAGAATTCTAAATGAATCATAGTGTTGGATAAATGTACACAGGTTTGGGACAGTGAAGAAAATAAGTATAGAAAGTCATAAAATACAGTTAATGATTTATAAAAAGGGTGAAGCCTTTAAAGACACAGAGTAAAGATAGTCATAGATTAAAAGGAGTAAAGAAAAATAAGCCATGTAAAGATGGAATATACAGAGAGTCTGTATTATGTATATCATAGTATTTTCTTTGAAATTTTTCACTGTGAAGGAGCTAAGTACAGAGAGACATTTCATTGTATGGGCTGCTAAGCTAAACCAACATATATATTTCAAACATCTCTTGAAATCAAAATTTGAGTCTAAGGATATGTTGTTTTGGAAAAGACGTTATTCTTTCTTTGTTTTCACAGAAGATGAGAACCTATGGATTGCTTCTAGACCAATATCATTTGATAGACCACGTCCCCTGAAAGGTTGCCATGAACACCCTCAAAAATTACTTTGCCCTAATACTAACTGAGATGAACCTAGCATACAGGATAGACCATAAAAGCCTGATTAACAACACTCCCAATCATCAGAAAGGATTATGGTAAAAACTATGCCCATATTCCCAAATATTGCCTTTAAATGTTGGTTTACATTTAAAGGGGAATATGCCATAGAGATTTGCATTGGACTGGATCTTGCTTTATTGACACAAATTTAAGGCCAATTGTGTTATATGTATATATATTTCTGATCTTGATTAAGTTATTGTGTTTGTGTAGATCATTTAAGATGTAATGTATAATTAAGAAATATAAGTTAATAGACAATCATCTATAATAGTCAACCTTGTAGTCATATTAGTTAGATTTTCTAAATGTACAGAAATGTAGTGCAGATAGATAGGTATTCTCCAAATATTTCAGAGAACTTCAGAATATGGTATTTAAAATGTTTTAATAACTTAGGAATTTTCATGACCATGAGACATGTCTGCTCCTGGAAGGACTAATTACTTCGAGAGGAAGATGGGCATCAAAGAGGCTTCTTAGCCGTTTGGGCAAGAAACTGCTCTTGCCTGGACTGCTTAACTAGACATACAGGACCCACAGAAAAATGACTGCTGACCTTGCCTAAATGTAAGACGATCATTTGTGGTTCCTGCTACATAAATGAGTCTGCCAGATGTCCTGTACGACACAGAAGAAAGTGATTGACAAACTGCCAATATAGGTGGAACTGTCTTTGAAATGTTCTCCTTCATGGAAAAGTCTGCTGGACATAATGGTCCTGTAGTCTAAAGATGGATGCCCCAATGGTGCAAAAGAACTTTAGGTGATTGTTCAGGCAGTGAGTTGTCTCTGTCAATTCTAGAGTTTTGGAAGTTGCTTAGAATGAACTTCCTGTTTACTTAGGTAATATTATATCCTTCTGGAGACTTTGATGAAGTCGAAGAATAGATAATTATAGTGATAGTTTTCCTTAGTTATGATGAAAGATACAGTAGATATAAATATTGTAACTGTAATTCTTGTTTGATACCTGTTTTTATATATGTAATATTACCATGTTAAATTTAAAGCCTTCCTTTTTGTTTAAACAGAAAAGGGGAAATAGTGTGGGAGGTCCTTCTGTCTATGTGTTGCTTCTATTGGTTAATGAATAAAAAACTGCTTTGAGCCTATAACAGGGAAGAACAGAACTAGGCAGGGAAAGCTAGGCTGTATGCTGGAAAGAAGAAGGGCAGAGTCAGAGAACCACCACAGATCCACTGCTGTAGACATGATGAAACTTTGTTGAAAGGCCACAACCTTGTGGTAATGTACATTTCTTGCAACAGAGGTCACTTGTTCATCCTGGCCACCCAAAACCAAAATAACCACACCAAAACTGTATTAATTAAATAACTGCTTGGCCTATTAGCTCTAGCTTCTTATTGTCTAACTCTTACATATTAATTTAACCCAATTCTTTTAATTTATGTATTGCCATGTGGCTGTGTCTTACCGGCTAATGTTTCATCAGGCTCTGGTGGGGCTACATGGCTTCTCCCTTTACTCCACCTCCTTTCTCTCTATATTCAGGTTAGTTTTTCCACCTATGTAAGTTCTACCCTGCTATAAGTCCAAAACAGTTCTTTATTCAGGAGTGGTAATTACAGCATACAGAGGGAAATCCCACAGGATAGCAATTATCATCATACTACATTTCATTTATCTTTCTGTATGCCATATTTCTGCCATGAAGGCAAAACTCAGAAATACAAAACATAGTTTAGATGATTATGGGCTAAGTTTACAAAGTTTCCCTAATATTTACTAAAGAACTTTGATTATATTATTTAGATGCAACTCAGTTTCTTTATCTCTGATGTTTGATAAGCTTTAAAATCTTCATAAGACTGTAACTGATATCAGTAGTCGTAAAAAAAAGGGTTTGAAAGGGGATGTATGGATGTATTATTCCAGATTAAAAGCCATATTACCATTATCTCTAAGTGTAGTGATCGTAATTATTCAGCCACAGATAAGGCTGTACTTACAGGTTCTAAAGACAGGCATGTGTGGTCGGGCCCTCAGGCACAAAGGGCCCCACGTGACCCACGTGTGTGCATGCGTGGTTACATCCACATATGACTCAGCTAAAACCCTTGCGTGCATGTGTGAGTCACCCATCTGCATCATCAGTGTATAACATAGTCATGCCAACCCCCTCTGCACATGTGCTGTGCATCTTTTAAAAGCTGGACGCGCCATTTCCCCCTCACTCTCTCTGCACACGAATCCACAGGCCTGTACACACACTCCCTAATAAACTCCTAAGTGGGTTTTTTCGTGTTCTGTGTTTCCTTCTCACTCACGCCAAGTAATTTCCTTGGTGCTGAGACTCAAGAAGCTCTCCCACCCCAAGCTCCACTCCCAGGGTCAGGGTCTGGAACCGGGAAATTCTCCACAACAACCACATGTTTCATATGCCTAAGCGTGATTTCTCCAAACAACAGCAGCTTTAATTGGTGAGTTTCCCCATTCTGGTCAGCTTAACCATTTCTCTGAACCTGGTGAATTGACCATTGAGCTCTGGAAACCCTTTGGTGTTCCTAGAAATGGGGGACTACCACCCTCAACCATGGTCTTCAAGGCCTTTTCTGACATTCATCTGTGGATTGCTTCTCTTAGTTAAAATCGTGACTGGACTGACCTGGGGTCAGTCCTCTCACACTAGCACTACACACTCTGTGCAGTGCACAAGACTGGGGGCCCAGGGTCCCTCATATTCTTCTTTCTCTTTTTTTTCCCATTTCTTTTCTTTTCTTTTCTTTTTTTTCCTCACCATAAAAGGTTGCTTGGAGCAGCCTCTGGCCTCTCTGGGTTCCGAGTCACTGACCGGATCCAGCCAGGCTTACCTTCCCACTTGTAGCCTGGGGGGATGCCCTCCAATTAGTCTTGCAAAGGTCATGATGATTTACACCCCACCCACAGTCAAGAGACATCTTACTGTGGGCCTTGTGTTTTCTCCATTTCATGCGTTTTCACGGTTTCATCTATGGGAAGTAAGCCATCCAAACCTATCAATCCAGACTCCCCCCTAAGATGGCTTTTAGAGGCCCTAAAACCCCAGGCCTTAATGCCCTACCTACATATTCCCACACTTGTCCACCTTTGTTCAAAAAAAATGGCATTGTTACAATTTAGATGGCAATCTAAAGTGGCCCTCTAATGGCACCTTTGATCCCGATATTTTACAGGAGCTTTCTAACTACTGTCAGCACACAGGCAAATGGAAGGAGTTTTTTTTACATCCAAGCCTTTTACTATTTAGGCACTAAGCCTAAGTCCTCTGTCCTTCCAAGCTGTTCACCTGCTCACATGTTCCTGACTATACCATCTGTACCAGAAGAACTCTCCACTTCTGCTCTGGACCAAGCTAAGAAACCCCTGCCTTTTCAACCTCAGCAGGAAGCTACCCCCATCCCCCTAGTTTCTACTCCTGTATCTTCAGCCCCTGCCATTCCTCCTCTGCTCCTTTACCTCCCACTTACTTGCCACCTCCCTTCGCTTGCTCTTCAGCTCTCTCTCCCCCTCATTACCTGCTCCAGCAGCCCTGCTGAATCATTCTTCCTCTCTGGTGCCTGGCCACAGCAGCCTCCCTACTCTTGTACGCACCTTTACCCCTCCTCTCACACACTCTGACCTTTTGAAATCTCTAGAGAACAAAAATAGCTTGAAAGAATGTTTGTGCATGCATAAGACAAGCTGGGATTCCATACCCTGACTGTATCCAAGAGCAAATGCAATGTCACCACAACTCAGCCAAGGCTTATAGAAAATAATTTCTTCTATGGTTTTACATCATAAAAATATATGGTCTATAACTGCATGTGTAATATATTTAAATAATTTCACATCAATACAACTTCAAAGAAATCATTTCAAGTATCATCTCTTTTTATAAACTTAGGATGCATGATTTAATAAATATTTATTTCTTAAAACCATTGTCCAAACCCTAACCAAGCCAATCACTCTACAGTTTTCCCATTGTGAGAGGTGGCTGGTGTAGATGGATTGATTAGGGTACATGTTCCTTTCTCACTCTCAGAACTCTCCCATATAGAACAAGTACTGGGGTCCTAATTCTACCACTTTCATAAAACAATTCCAATATCTTACCCAGTCTTATAATCTCACCTTTTATGACATCTATATGATCTTATCTATTAACCTACTTCCTGAAGAGTGCAGGAGAATTTGGGAGCAGGCCATACTACATGCATATGAGATTCACCAGACTCTTGTCTCCCACCCTCCTGGAGCAGAGGCAGTCCTAGAGCAAGAGCCACACTGGGATTATAATACCTCAGATGGGATTTTATCTAGGAACTGGTTTTTGACTTGCCTCTTGTCAGGTCTTTGTAAGGCTGCCCTCAAGCCAGTAAACTATTTTAAGCTCTCAGAGATCATTCAAGATATGAAGGAAAAAACTTCCGCATTTTTGGAACACCTCAGAAATGCTCTGTTGCAGTATACTAACTTAGATCCAGAAACCATGGAAGGCAGACAGTTGCTCATGATTCATTTTTTTAATCAGTGCTACTCTTACATTAGGGCTAAACTTAGATGTTTGGAGAAAGGCCCCTTGACCCCGCAGGCAGAAGTCTTAGAGTTATTTTTTAAGGTGTACCATGTGAGAAATGAAAAAGTCCACAATCACTGTCACGTGCTAGCCACGGACTCCATACTGGCCAAGGTGACAGACTGCCTGATCCGTGCTTTTGTGCTTCTCCCTTGCCCCTGAGGCTTGAGAACCACAGGCCTGTGTTTCAAATGTGGCAGATCTGGTCACTGGGCCTGAGCATGCCCTTATCCTCATCTTGATCCCATAAGACCTTGTCCAAGATGCCATAGAGAAGGACACTGGGCAGTAGATTGTCCTAATGCACATAGTGGCATGGAGACATCAAACCCCCCAAATTCCCAAGTTGACCTTCCAGGTCTGGCCATGGATGAGTGAGGCTGCCCAGGCTCCTTTGACCCGACCACAACCATCATCTGTAACAGGGAGCCACGGGAAAACATCAAGGTATCAGGACGGCCCATACCCTTCCTCCTGAACACTGAAGCCACATGCTCAGTACTGAGGGAATTCTGGGGGCCTACATCTCCTTCTAGTTTCCATATTGTCATGGTAGGAGGACAGCCTTATCTACCTCAGCAAACCCCAGCACTTAACTGTGTTTTTCGGGGTATTTATCTCACTCATTCATTTTTGGTCATGCCAACCTGCCTGGTACCTCTCATGGGAAGGGATTTTTTAGCAAAAGTAGGAGCTTCCATTTGATTTGCTCCTTCCATTCACCTTACCACAGACTCATCAGCAGCTCCACTACTCCTTCTCCTAGCTTCCCAACCTCCCAACTCTAATGTGTCTTTTCCTCTACCAGACTCCCAGGTGGACCCCCAAGTCTGGGACACCCAAAACCCATCTGTTGTTAAACACCATTCCCCCATTGTTATCCAATTATAAGATACTACTAAGTACATTATCCAAGCTCAGTACCCCCTCTGTCTCCAGAGCCTTAGGTTACATTATGGACCTATTTAAAGCCTCCCATGTCCCCAAAGCTATAGGACTTATTCACTGTTATTCTCATCAGACCGACAGTTCTTAATTATCAGATGTCAGGTTGCCAGAAAAATAACATATCTTGGCATCAGCTTTCTGGAAGGCAGAGAAAGATGTGGTAGCTTTTAAAATTATGTGAACTTTTGTCCCCATAAAATGGACCAAGTTTGGACCCAAGCTGAGAATGAATGCCCAAATCTTACATTAAAGTTTCCAAGATTTCAGGGTACAATCACACTTACTTGGTTCTAGAATTCTGCCATGGGAACTCCTTCAGCCAGTAGTCTTTAAGATACCAGCCCACTTGGTGGTCTGTTTTACTATAAATGTAGACATAAATCTTGTCACATTCTTTCCCTTTTGGCTGATAGATTTGGTTCCTGTTCTCCACTCATGCAGAGGACTGTTGATCTGTGAGTTTACCCCTAAATAAAGAACACATTTTTATACTCAAGTCTGAGCTAGTGTGGGCAACAACATCCACATAAAACTTGAGAGCTTGGGAAGTAATTCTAGATGCAAAAGACTAGTGTTAAGCATGGCTTCTTGGTATAGCATTCTCTCTGGTAGGCTTTGTTGGCTAGAGGCAATCATGTCTCATTTAAGAGAGGCTTCCTGACTCAGCTTTAGCTGCAAAATCCTTGCAACTCTTTTAAAAGGCCCTGCCACCAAACGCTTAAATGACGTTTATGAATAGGTGACAGCAAGCTTCTTGGTGGTAGCAGAGACATTGAAACTTCATAGAATTGTGGCATTACACATGGTTCCCACCAGTAACTCTGCCATTATGCTAGACTCTCAGAAAGTTAAGGAATGGGGTGGATTCTTCTGTCAAATCCATGATGTTAATCCAAGACATATCACTTAGTAAATTAAAGACTCATGTGATCAGAAAAAGAGATATACAGATACACAAATAATATACAGTAAAGATAGGTTCAAATGAAAAGAAACCTCAAAATGGTTTATAATGTGTTTAAAAATATAAGTAGACTCAGAAAACAAAGGAAAAGGATAAAGTCCTTAAATAAAAGAGAGTAGTTGGGTGTTCTGGCACACACCTTTAGTCCCAACACTTGGGAGAAAGAGGCAAGTTAATCTCTGTGAGTTCAAGGACAGTTGGTCTACAGTGTGAGTTCCAGGAAAGCTAAAGAATCCCAGAATAACCCTGTCTCAAAAAACAAAAAAAAATAGAGATTAAAATAAAGCCACACAAAGATGGAAAATATACAAAGAATATGGATACTGTATGTTATTTTATTGCCTTTTAATTGTTTGACAGCTGAGGAAGGAGCCACATCTGCTAAGAGACATTTGTTTACAAATGCTTCTGGATTAATCCAAGATGTATATTTTGAAAATGACTTGAGTTTAAAATTTAAGTCAAAAGTTATGTTACTTTGGAGAAGAGGTTTGGCTTTTGTTTCCACAGGAAATGAGAGGCTGTGGATTCATTCTTGGTTAAGAAAAATCAAGTTTGATCAAGGAAGACCACCTAAAAATTCTTGGCAAGGAGCAGATGATCCAGATGATCAAACATTTCAAAGGACCACTGTTGAATTTTCCTCTGAATTCTATATCTAGAACAACGGTAAGACTGTTGGCTGACATGACTAAGTCACACAGAATACTCCAGTCAGGACTTGACCATAACCCTAAATTTTCTTTAGTTCCTCATAATGTATTAGTGCCCCTAATGAGCAGGACATAACCTAGAAAACTACACCCACATTCCCCAAAAATGGATTATGGATGTTTGTCTTTGTTTACAGTGTTGGTTACAAGGTGTTATGCATAATGGTCAGGAAAAGAGTTAAACAAAGGAGATTAGAATCAGAGTTCTTGTTTTGAAAGGAAAGGGGAAGTACTGTGGGACAATGATCTTGTACCCTATAAAGATTTATCACTTGTATTGGTTTAATAAAATGCTCATTGGCCAGTAGCCAGTCAGGAAGTGTAGGTGAGGCAGACAGAATAGGAGAATTATGGGAAGAGGAAAGGTTCAGTTTGCAGTCATCAGCCAGATACAGAGGAATCAAGATGAAAATGCCACACTGATAAAAGGTACCAAGACACATGACTAGCACAGACAAGAATTATGGGTTAATATAAGATGGAATAGTTAGTTAATAAGAAGCCTGAGCTAATAGGTCAAACAGTTTATAATTAATGTAGACCTCTGTGTGCTTCTTTGCGAATAAACAGCTGTGGGAATAGGCAGGACAGAAACCTCTGTCTACAGAATTCCAAAGTCTTTCTATAAGATCTTCCCAACTGTAGTATTTGCATGCATCAGACACTATTCTTGGTCATAAATTTTAATTTTGATTTTAATATTACTTGATTTATCATTGTAAAAACATATAGAATGTATAGTTTATGATGTCAAATGCATTGTTACACCTATTTCAGAATTTTACCTTGAAAGTCAGAAAATTTATAAATCTTTAATATTTACCAGATTTATCTTTCTTTTTCAGTATCTGTTTAGTGTTCATTGTAATGGTTATATAATGTTAAACATCCAGATAAAACATTTGACTGCCTTAAAATGTGGAGGGTTTTGAAGATCTTCAAGCTAGTATATTTCAAGATAGATTTATCAAAGCAATAATATTTCTAATAGACAAAAGAAAAAGCAAAAAGCTTTTGTATATCACCTTTTTGAAAGAGTTCTCTTGACAGAATACTCAGGTGAAATGAACACCTACTCATATTCAAAATTAAATACAAGCCGTATGAAAAATCCCAATAAAAATGTTTCCAAGATTGTTTATCAAATAGCCCTGGAGAGGTTTAAAGGAAAAGAAGGAATTCACTGTGTGCTAGGATACTCAGAGGCTTATGCTTATACTTAAAACCTGATTTCTATTTTCTTTAGGTTTATTTATAACATATAACATGCTCTAGTGCAGACAATTCCAAGTCTGATCCACTTCAAATTAAAACATCTTTTCTTTTGTATGTTATTCCATACAGTTTATAAGGAAAAGAAGTTATTAAGACTCCAAAGGGGATTTCAAAATGTATGGCAACAGACCTAATTTCAGAGAGAGAGAGAGAGAAAGATAGTTGAGAAAAAATAACATACTTTAAACTTTTCTGTAAATTGCTTTTAAAGTAGTATTGTTGGTGCTTAACTATATTGTGATTCTCATATTTCAGTGCTGCTATATTTATTTTCCCTTTGTCGAACACCCTTCTTTAATGTTCCTACACTCACTCTCAGACTCAAACTAATGTACATTTCTTTAAAATGTACACATATATTTTACACAAATATATATGTATATATATGTATATATGTATGTATAATGCTGATTCCATTCAGTGTTGCCTATATGTATATGGGTTTAGGACTGACCACTTAAAATTGCATAACCTATCAGAAGGCACTACATTGGAGAAGAATATTCCTCTCTCAGTAGCCTTTAATTGCATATAGCTTTTTATCTAGGAGAGATGCTTTGTAAGATATCCCCCAACAACAGTTACATGTCATCTTGTGTCATAATGTAGGTATTGCTTAAGGAACTATATTTTTGAGGTTTCATGTGTTCATCTCCTTTGTCATACAGCAGGCATCCCGGTCTTAATTTCCTGAACTTTAGTTATATGGTTTGTGTTCCAGATAAATCAATTGTGGCTGAGCACCTCATGGTCAGTTCTCTAGAGTTTGACTAGTTGCAGATTTCTTTAATGATCTCCATCTGCTTCAAAAAAAAGTAAGTAAATGCCCTTCAGTATATGCCATTCAGTGAATAGATAAAGAACACATAATACATATTCACAATGGAATTTTCTTCAGATGCAAAGAAAAAATGAAATAATGAAATTTTCAGTTTAATGGCTGGAACTAAAAAATATTAAACTGAGGAAGGCATCTGAAACATAGATTGACAATTCATGTTCCAACATATTTGGAGGTCCTAGCTATGAATATGTAGAGACAGATATATAAGCTATAATAACCACAGACAACAGAAAAGTTTATTAACAAAACAAAAATAATGGGGAAAGTTTGGGAGGAGCTGTAAGGACGGAGTTATTAGAATGCAGAGTCTATAAATGAGCAAAAACTGGAAAGGAAGCAACAGAGTCAGGTGGTAGGAGGAATAAATAACACTAATAACAGTGGAGAAAGACACAAGTAAACATTGTTATATAAAAACTTAAAAAGACATACATAACACACACACATATATATTGAATGAAGTTATTTCATATGGGGGTGAAAATGTTCCCCCTATTTACTCTATACTAGTAAGTAGTAATATGCCAGTCATGGGAAACCTCCCTTTGAATTGTTGGTCTTAAGAGAAATCAAAGAAACTCCTAAATAATTTAGGCTCCTCTTATTTTCATCAGTTTCCTTCTAGAACTTGGCAGTAAAACCTTATTGCTGAAGGCAACACACACTTTAGACACAAGACTTGGAGAAAACAGTCTGGAACTGACCACAAAACTGCTTCCATGAGTATTATCTCTCAGAGCATTGAAGATACTTTGCAATCTATCAAGGGAGAAATATAATAAATAGTCATACCCAGCTGTAACATCTATCAACTACAAAAGTCAGCCTGATACAATATCCTACAGAGTGCAATAGTGACACTCATATCTTGGTAGTAACCAACGACTTTCTACTTGGACTTAAGGATAGCACAATAGGTGGAAATTCTTTCCTGATACTGACCAACTACTCAGGGCAGAAATATAACAGCCTAAAAGAGAAACTACTACTGCTGCTTTCCTACACCACTGTAATTTCTAAGTGCATATGAAATTCTTTATTTATACACACAGATACGGCACCTGCCACTCACCTTTCTTTTTTATAAAGATTGATTTTTACCTAGAGCTACCTTAAATCCACTTCAATTTATTCAACAATATAATATTTTTCTACACTTGAAATAATAAATATTCTGAGAATTTTTATGAATGAAATTCATTTAATCATTATGCAAATCATGTTCATTTTCTCACTTGTGTATCTTACCTTCAATGGATAGAAATTAAACTCTTTCCATTGCAAAATGTAGACCAAAACATATATATATATGTGTGTGTGTGTGTGTGTATGTGTGTGTATGTATGTGTGTGTGTGTGTGTGTGTGTGTGTGTGTGTGTGTGTATGGCTACTTAAAGTAGGATGAGCTTATTTTGGATCTTTGTTCCAAAGGGAAAAAGAGTACTTTTTTGAGGGTGGGGGCAGAGAATATGAGGTTGGATGGGTAGGCAAATGGGGAGAATCTGTGAGGAGCTGGTGGAGAGTAAAGAATATGCATTTTTCCTATGATCCTCTGTGGCAACACAGACTGTGGACATCATCACAGAACACAACTGTAGCAGGAACATGGACCCAGACATGGCCCTCAGCAACAGCTCGAGCCCACTTGTCGCCATTGTTCATGCATCAGCACAGACCACCCAGAACTATATGACCCCAGGCAGGAGCAAGGCCCTCAGACACCAACATGGACTCAGGTGGCTATCTAGACTTTGGATATCCACACAGGCCTTGGTGGTATCAAGAGCCACAAACATCAACGGGCATCCTAGCTACTGCTGGGCCATTGACCCAGACATGGCCCTAGGCCACAGCTTGGGCCTGAAAGACACCATGGTCATGTGTTGCAGGCCACTCATTATCAGCATGGCCCCACTAATGGCAAGGTCCTTAGAAACTAACATAGCCTAGACACCTGGAATTCATGTGGTCTTTGGTGTTACAATGGAGCATTGACATCAACACAGACTCTGATTGTGATAGGACTCTGGACCCAGACAGACATGGCCCTCAGCAGCAGTCCTGGTTAAGTAATCTTATAAAGTAATGTTTCTTATGTCTTTTTTCAATCTGTGTGCCTGTTCTTCTGTCCCTACTCAAAGTTTGCCTCCTCATTTTCCCTCCCCACCACCTCGTAGGACCTGTCTGGGCTGGGACTTGAAACCTAGTGCAATGAGTCCACTGTGGTAGGCTTTGGATCAAAAAACGAGGTGGGGGTGGATTTCCCTTGAACAGAACAACTTCTGAAAAAAGGATCCCTCAAAACAATGCAGGTCCTTGTCTCGATAACTGGTTAGCAGCCTGGCACAGCCACATCTTTCACAGGCAATGACTTGGAAATGGCAACTTACCCAGTCGAAGTTGATGTTAGCTTGGCAGAGAACAGGTATGGAGAGCAGAGGCAGAGGATAAAGGTGTTTTCCAACACATGGCCCAGGCCAGTGGGAGAAAAACAACACCCCCTCAGTGGTACCTCCAGATGAAAATTTTCATTTCACCCCAATAAGTCTCTCTGCTGATGCAACAATCCAAATCAAAACAAATGAAACCGAATTAGAAAAAGTCCAGTTTTATTGGATACCAGTACTCCCAGATGGCTTTCCAGCCCCCCAGATAGGAGATGAGAAAGGAAGACCAGAACACCACTTGTTTGTTCTCTAGGTGGCAGTTTACATACTTTGTGGGAGTGGTCTTGAGCATATCTGGGAAGGGGTCATCATTTGGTGGGCTTTCTCAGGGATGGAGTCTAGACTGAGGCAACTTCTGGATGAGGGGGCTTTTGGTGGATCCTCCACATGAACATTCCAGACTCTTTGGACATATGGATACCTGTTCCTGGAGTGAAACCTTCACACAAACATTCCAGACTCTTTGGGTATATTGATGCCACAGGTGAGGTGACACTTCTGCCCAAACAAAGAATAATTATCCTGACTCATTCCCCTAAATGCTTCAGTAAAGGACTGTATAGCTAGTCCAGATAGAACTTGAAAACTTCCATGCTGCGGGAGCTAGTTCCGCTCCTTCAGCCAATAGCCTTTAAGATACCAGCCCACTGGGGCATGGTCTCTTTAGTTTTAAAAAGCAGCAGTAGCCATGTGCTCACTCTCTTGCTTCCGGCTGTTAGGCTTTGTTCCTAATCGCGCAGAGGGCTGTTGTCTGGGACAGTGATTTGTAAGTTTTTCCCTTTAAATAAATAGCCATTTTATTAATCACAATTCCAAACTGGTGTGGGATTGTATTATGACTTACGCCTTCATCTGGCAGCCAATGTTTGGTTTTAACCCCCCCCGGCTCGGCTGTCTGCCTCCAGCTTGGCTTGGCATGAGGCCTCCCTCAGCTGCCTCCCCATGTGGATATAAACTCCATGTCTCCTGCACTCCACGGGCCCAGACAGTCTCTGCCTGCATGGTTTACTCTTTTCTGAGCAGTTTTTAAATCCCCCTTGCAGCGCAGTACTTAAGCAGTGCGAGTCAGAGCAAAAGTGGTTGCCGAATGCTGCATCCCCTCGGGGTGACTCTTTGTCACGTGGAGGCATATGCGGCTTCTGGGTTGCTGTTCTCTACCCCTGGATTCTGGCTTTCTTGTTTCGTGTATGGAATTGATTTAATTACATTTATTTTCAAGTTTTTAACAAATACTAAGGCAGA
>PVIU01025430.1:0-23742 GCA_004026605.1 Ondatra zibethicus
TCTGTATGCTGTCGTTTTGTCTTGTTGACCGTGTCCTTTGCTTTACAGAAGCTTTTCAGTTTCAGGAGGTCCCATTTATTAATTGTTTCCTTCAGTGTCTATGCTGCTGGGGTTTATTTAGGAAGTGGTCTCCTGTGCCAATGTGTTCAAGTGTACTTCCCAATTTCTCTTCTATGAGGTTCAGTGTGGCTGGCTTTATGTTGAGGTCTTTGATCCATTTGGACTTGAGTTTTGTGCATGATGATAGAAATGGATCTATTTTCATTCTTCTACATGCTTATAACCAATTATGCCAGCATCATTTGTTAAATATGCTTTCTTTTTTCCATTTGATATTTTTTGCTTCTTTGTCAAAAATCAGGTGTTTGAAGATGTGTGGATTGATATCTGGGTTTTCTATTCGGTTCCATTGGTCCTCCTGTCTGTTCTTATGCCAGTACCAGCCTGTTTTCAGTACTGTAGCTCTGTAGTAGAGTTTGAAGTCAGGGATTGTGATGCCTCCAGAAGTTCTTTTATTGTACAGGATTGTTTTGGCTATCCTGGGTTTTTGCTTTTCCATATGAAGTTGAGTACCGTTCTTTTGAGGTTTAAGGAATTTTTTAAAATATTTTTTATGTTTTTTATGGCTTATTTAACTTTTTATTTTATGTGCATTGGTGTGAAGGTGTCAGATCCCCTGCAACTGGATCTTCAGACAGTTGTGAGCTGCCATGTGGGTGCTGGGAATTGAACCCGGGTCCTCTGGAAGAGCAGTCAGTGCTCTTAACCACTGAGCCATCTCTCCAGCCCCCTTAAGGAATTTTTTGATGCCTTCCAATTTCTTGTTTGTCTTTTCCTCCATTTCTTTGAGGAAAATTTTCATTTCCTCTTTAAGGGTCTCAAACATTCTCCTAAAGTTATTTTTTAGGTCATTTTTTTTTCTGCTTCATCTATATTTGGTTGTTCAAGTCTTTCTGTTGTAGGGCCTCTAGTTTTTATTGGTCGTGTTGCTCTTTGTGGTGTTGCATGTGTTCTTACTTTGTCTACCCATCTTTCCCTCTGATTGGTGCAGTTGGGGCTGGCTGTGTCTCTGGTGGTCAGTCTTCCAGGTGCCAGTGGATCCAAGGCTCAGATGGTTGTTCCTCATGGTGCAGTCAGGGCCACAGTTCCAGTCACTCTGTTGGTCACTTCATGTTCCTGGAGGTTGCTCAGTGCTCCTGAGGGTTGTTCTGCAATACCAGGAGTCTTCTGGGCCTGCTCCCACAGAAATTGCTTGCTTGGGGCTGTTTCTGCTGAGATTTCTGCCTTGGGCCTACTCTGGCAGAGGTTCCTGACTCCAGCCTACTCCCTCAGAAATCCCAGATTCACACCTGGACCCACAGAGGTCTCTGGCTCTGGCCTACTTCCTTAGTGGTCGCTCTCTTGTACCTACTCCTGTGGATTTTGCTGCCTCAGGCCTGCTCCCACAGAGGTCACTGGCTCAGGCCTGTTTCTGTAGATGTCCCTGGCCTGGGCCCACTCCCACAGAGGTCCCTGGCTTGGGCCTGGTCCTGCAGAAGTCTCTGGCTCTGGCCTACTCCCTCAAGGGCCGTGCTCCCTTGACCTCCCAGTGGAGGTCACTGGCTCAGACCTGTTTCTGTAGATGTCCCTGGCCTGGGCCCACTCCCACAGAGGTCCCTGGCTTGGGCCTGGCCCTGCAGAAGTCTCTGGCTCTGGCCTACTCCCTCAAGGGTCGTGCTCCCTTGACCTCCCAGTGGAGGTCACTGGCTCAGACCTGTTTCTGTAGATGTTCCTGGCCTGGGCCCACTCCCACAGAGGTCCCTGGCTTGGGCCTGGTCCTGCAGAAGTCTCTGGCTCTGGCCTACTCCCTCAAGGGCCGTGCTCCCTTGACCTCCCAGTGGAGGTCACTGGCTCAGACATGTTTCTGCAGATGTCCCTCTTTTTTGTTTTTCTAAACATCTTCTAGATTTGCATATAACTGTGTTACCTATTTTGAGTTATTTTTTTCTTTGGGGCCTATAGATACTCACTTATCCTAGGCCCATTTACTTTAAAAGTGTTCTTCCACTTAATTGCTTTTGCACCATCGATTGTCAACAATAGGCATATTTTACAATCTCTATTTTATTTGTTGATCTATGTTGCTATATGTTGGTCTCTTTGCTAATCTCATACTGTCTTGATTTTGGTAAGTATGTGATAAGTTCGAAATCAGATAGATGGATTCCTTCAACTTTGCTCCCTTTCAAAATTATTTTCTGTATTTCAGTTCTTCTTCCTTTCCATATAAATTAGATTATACTTTTGCAGTAAACTGGCATATAATTTCAGAAACAGTTGACATTTTTATGTGCAAAATTTTCTAATCCATGAACATACATATTTCTATTTATTTAGATTCTTTCATTAGTGTAGCAAGTAAGTTCTATACATATTTTTGGATTTGTATTTAAATATCTTTAGTTTTATAAATGATATTATATTTTTAATCTTTATGTCCATGAATTTGTTGCTAATATGAAAGAATAAATGGGCTTTTCTGTATGGATGTCCTATATTGTATATTCTGTGTATCCTATGTTCTGTATTATATTCTAATGTCTTGTTGAATTCATCTAAGGTTTTTTTGTTCATTATTTGTACTTGAGTAAGATTTTCATGTTGTGTGGAAAAGTTTATTGCTACTCCTCATTACTTCCTATATGATCAAAGTTATACTCTTAATGGCCTCAGGCAAGAAGGCACTTAAGCAGGATGTATCTTTTGGCATGAGGAGTGAAGGGCAAATTCTGATAAAAATAAAGTCTGTAACAACATAACCAATGAGAAAAGTTACATTACTTGTAGGCATGCACAATTGAGGCTCAACGTGAAAGGAAAATTTTAGTAAAATTGTCAAGTTGATCTAATAAACGATTATTATGTGGACATCCTGTTAGTATTTGAAAACACTAACGATTGTTAATTTATAACTTTTAAAGCCAATTAAGAACCTGTTTCCCAAGGAAATACGAATTAAAACTGCTCCAATCAGAATGGCTATCTTCATGAAAAACTGCAACTAATGCTGGCAAGGATATGGGGAAAGAGGCGTTCTCGTTCACTATTGGAGGCAGGGAGGTGAGGGAAGAGGAGTGGGTTGTGAGGGAAAGATTGTCCAAAACTAAGTGTGTGTGAAAATGTCATAAAGAAACCTGTTGAATTTTATACTAATTTGAAAAAAAATTAAAAAGAAGCTTGAAAAAATCAAAACAAAAAACTATACATCAAAAAGTAAATAGGAATTGGGCATAATGGCGCACACCTTTAACCTCAGCACTCTGAAGGCAAAGGCACGCAGAACTCTTGAATTTTGGGGTCAGCCTGGTCTACACCCTGAGTTTCAGGCCTGTCAGGCCTACAAAGTGAGGCCCTGTTCCCCCCCCCAGCCCCAGTCTTTTTAAAAAGTAAATAGGAAGCTGGAGACAAAGTTCAGTGGTTAAGAGTGCTTCGTGCTTTTCCAGAGGACCAGAGTTGGGTTCCTGGCACCTGCATCAGGTGGCCCACAACTTCCTGCAACTCAGCTTCAGGAGATCTGATGCCTTTTTCTGAAGTCCCAGGACAGCAGCATACACATGGCATATACTCACTGACACAGACAGATACATGTGTATTCACCCATACAAACACACACACACACACAAATTATAAAGTGAAAAGTGGTAAACACACTGAAGACATTATTTCATTTGAGCAGAGTATACATATATATGAAGGGGAAGAACCTATCACATGAATCCAGTAGGAAGGACCCATAACTCTCAAAAGCTCATCTTGATGAACTATTAGACATACTTATTTTAAAATGACCTTAAATTATTATTGATGTCATTAGAAAGATATCAGATAAAGATATTTGTGTCCACCCATTAGTTCAACTTGGTTCAAAATACAAGGAGAGAAAAACTTGTCTGGCCTGACTATAAAAGACATTATTAAACTCATTCTCCAGCTTCAACCAACCTGGAAGAGTTATTTTCATCATAATATTTATTTTCAAGAATGAAATTAGAAGAGTACACCCCACAGATCTGCTTAAAGAATCAACCATTGATAATATATTTGTAGCTTTTGGAGCATTTAATTCAGCTTGAACATTCCTTACAAATTGCATCATGTTCTCCTATTACCGATGACACAGTTTTGTTCCATAGGGAACTTTCCCAGGCCTTTGAAACTTCTGTTTACTGTCAAATTTAGCTTTCGCGTTTAGAAGATTTTATTAAGTGTATATTTGTATGTGTCTTCTAACCAAAATTTCTCACTATGCTGTGTTCGGGAGTATTTGGGAGTTAAACTGAGATGATTAGAACTGTCCCACACATTTTATTTGGATAAAGATGGTCTTCATTATGTCATCAGGTTTGCAAAAAAAAATCGGTGCTAGTAGGGCCTCCTCATGCTCTGTATTTAGAGATTCTCTAAGTATGGTAAGTCTCAAAGAAAAACTGGTAAAAGGTGGTTAAAAACGAAAAAAAAAACGAAGCACAAAGAAAAAACTAAAGATGAAGGGCTGATGTGACTGATGTAAATGGGGGATAAGGTCAGGTAGACTTGGGAGGCTTGTCTTTCTTTTGCTGATGTTGAGCCTGCCATGCACAAGTCCAGGATGCCTCCCAGTGGCTCCGGTTCGACGGCTTCCCTTTTTTTTGTGTACTAGGGGCCTCTGGTGGCCACACTTAGTTTTTCAGCCTGTGTTCTGGGCAGGTTCTCCCATCATTTCGAGATTCCTCAGACTGCATGCCTTGAGCTAAGGTCCTAGCAGTTAGGTTCTAGCAGCTCGCAGCGGTTTTTAACCTGGGGGTCGAGTGACCTTTCACAGGGGTCACCTAAGGCCATCAGGAAACACAGATATTCACATTGTAATTCGTAACAGTAGCAGAACTGCAGTTATGAAGTAGCAACGAAAATAATGTTATGGTTGGGGGGTCACCATGACACGAGGGACTGTATTAAGGGGTTGCAGCATTAGGAGGGTTGGGAACCACTGCGAACTGGGGGGGTGTCTCACAAGTTTGTTGGGGGTGGGGGAAGTAAGTATAGCACTGAGACCTGCACAGGCGGAAAACTCATCTTCGCCTTTGCAAACCACCTAACCGTGGAGCACTCTGCACGGGAGCTCCAGCCGCAGACACCAGAGGTGCAACTGGAGTTTCAGGGTTCTTAGGCTCTAGGGCTGTAAATGGCAGAGAAGTAGTTCCAGAGGTTGACCCACCTGCTGACACCAGGCACAGGAGTGTCAAAACCCAGAGCTATTTTTTAGTTGATAGTGTGTTCCTAGCCACCAAAGACGTGAGTATGTTTACCCGTGTGCTTCTCTGCTTGAAGCAAGCCTCCTGGTTTTTAAACGGCCAGCATTAGGCTCTCCTGTCCACAGCTGTTTCCCGGGTCTGCCTCTCAACCTGGGCCACAGCAGCACTTACCCATATTCAATTTGTGACTTCGCTACATCGTTTTCTTTCTGACCACACTTGTGCATTTTGCACCGTGCATGCCATCATACCAAACAATACCAACCAGTGCGTACAAAAACACGTGGGCCCAGGTTAAAAAATATGGTATGTTATAAATTATAGTGGTTTTACTGTATGTATCAAGTTTTCTGGTCTTGTAGAAGTATAATGGTTTAATTGCAGAAAATAAAAGCTTTTAATACTTTTCTATCATCATTCTCAGCTTATAAGAATCCAATTAGTGCATCTTTTAATTGTATTGTAGTGTACGATTTTTAAAATTGCTGTTTGAATTGCATGCAGACTTGAGATTTTATGAACTAATCATTAAGTGAATTTTGGCTCGAGAATAGGAGAGAATTTCCAACAGCTTTTGAGATCGGGGTGACACAGTTAGATAAGGGTGGCTTCAAAAGCTTTGGAAATGATCTTAAACATTCTTTTTCCATTTTGTACTATATATATTTCTGCAAAGTCCTGTTCTCAACATTAATGATTATAAGATAAAAATATTAATTAACTCTAAAAATCATTGAAGTTGCTCTACATCCTGCACTATCAAATATTCAGTCAAGACTTAAAAGAGCACCTCTATCTCATTGCTATGCAAATTTACTCTAGTCTTTAATAAATGCTAAATTATATGTATGCCAAAGAATTGTTTCAAAATAAATTTCTTCTTATGTAACATCAGTAAATATTCGATTTATATTCTTTGCTTTATTCCTATATGTTTGGGGTCATATAAATAATTTTCAGATGAAAAAGAGTCATAAATGGAAATATTTTGAGAAACTCTGCTGCTCAAGAGATGGATCTGTTTTTATCTTTTTAAATTTCCCCAAGATTCTATTTATGGAAAAGCAAATATCCTATATTGGTTTTTTTTTAATAAAGTGTTCTGCAGCTTTCTTTCAGTCTTGTTTGATGGGTTGGCTCCTTATCAACTACAGAATATCAAAACAAAGAGGGAGGTGTTTCTGTAGGTGCAGGAAACAGCCAAGTCTGCTTGCTCGGACATGTGATAACAACTTCTCTAGAGGCTGAGGCAGGGCAATCATGAGTCTTAGGTTAGTCTAGGCAATTTAGTGTGCCTCTACCTAAAACACAAAACTTAAAAAGAGGGCTGCGAATGGAGCTCAGAGGTAGAGCTCTGTCGTAGCCAGCATGAGATCCTAAATTCAATTCCCAGAATCACAAAACAGCAACACATTTTTTTTTTATAAAGAGGCAAACTCCAGGGCTCCCCTTGTGATACTGCTGACTGGTGAGCCTTCAGGGGGCATCTCTTACAGGGTGGGACTGGTTAAAATGTCTTCATGACCTTCTTGATAGAAAATTTGGTTAAAGAAATAAACAGAAATTATTATAAACATAACTGGTTAAAGCAAGAGAAGAAAAAGGGAGTGCACACGTAGAAGGGTGACCCCCATTTCTCCATTTGATGCAAACCCAGTACTAAAAGAAGACTTTAAAATAGGGGAGAATTAGCATGGGATTGGTAAGTACAGATTCCCTGGTGTCCGTTGAGGTGTATCTGAAATGTTGGTAAATTGCTAACCATCCCTGGGTAGGATGGGAAAAGGCCACCACTCTCTGGTCATTCCCCTCTTGCTTGTTTCATATGAAGGTGAAATGGAAGGGAACTGTGTATCACGGGGGAGGGAAAGGACTGGGAAATGCCACTCACTAGATCAAAGAAAGAAAAGTGGCAAGCTGTGCCTGAACGTTTGAGGGAGAGAACGGATTTCTAGGTCTTTCTAAGGTCAGCGAAACCCACTGCCCCTCCTAACCTTCATTTCCTTTTTCCTTCTTCATCCCAGTGGGGTGCCCCTGAGTAACACCAGCAGCCTGGAGCCCTATTAGTGAAGCGGGTGGGGGGAAAGTCATGCAGCTGCTGCTGGCTACTTCTCTGCTTTCTCAAAGGATGGCCTAGTTTATATTGCAGTAACCCAAAGGAGGCAGCGTTAATAAGAACTGCCTGTATTTCCTGAGTGGATCCGTTCCCAGGCCTTTCGGAGGTCCTTACCTGAATAGTCTTCCTAAGCTTCACACCAGAGCTGGAGCTATCTCAGTGTTAGAGTGTGCCTCGTTCAATTTCCAGTGCCGCAAAAGAGGAAGCAAAGGCCCCCCCAGGAACCCTCTGAGGCTTGCTATGTCCTTTTCACAAAAAATTACAGTGGTAGAGAGACATATGCTGTGTGTGTGTGTGTGTGTGTGTGTGTGTGTGTGTGTGTGTGTGTGTGTGAAAACCCAGGCTGGCCTTAAATTCACCATCTTCTTGCCTTCTCCTCTTCAGCATGTGCCTTCCTGGGATGTGAGGAAAGAATTGGAACAAAGAAAGGAACTCGTGAGATGCGGAAGGGGAGGGGGACTATTGAGAGCCGAGAGGTGCTGCAGCGAGATTGGGAAAAAGAGAGGAGCCAGGGGTGGGTATTGCATCTGAAACAAACATGGATGTGTGTCTTGTCATTATTTCAGTTCCATGTCCTATTTTAGAACCAGCTTCTTTGTTTCCTTGGTGTTTAGTTTTCCGAATTCTCTGTATAGTCTAGAAACTAATCCTCCAGCAGATGTGTATATAGGTGGCAAAGATTTTCTCCCATTCTGTAGACTTCCTCTTCAGTCAGCAGTTCCCTTGCAGTAGTACAAAAGGATTCTGTGTAGTAAAATATGTAGTCAAGGTTGACCTTTCATCCTTGACCCCCAACTATTAGGATTATAGGTGTGTGTTACAACATCCGGAACAACAGCTGCGATTCCCAACTGAGCAACACTACTGAACGTTGTTAGCCTTCAGATGGCACACGGTACACCAACCTCACGAGGCCACCAAGACTTTATAACTTCTGAGTGCCCCCAAACCCCTCAGTTTGGTATGTAGTGTGGTTTCCTGTGTACCTACTCTTCAGGTTTCTCTGTCTATAGCTCTGAAGTGGGGCCTGTAAATCTGCTTATATTTACCAAAATCTTGTCTTGAGAAAAGGGATGCAGTGATTAAGAAGATGGAGTTTGGAGTTCAACAGATCTAGGTTTAAAGCTTGGTTCTGTCTCATATTAGCCATGTAACCTTGGGCAAGTCACTGGGGTTTTCTGTGATGTGGGCTTCCTCGGAGAGCCTCTGGTCCAGTGGTGTGCTAAGAATTAGGTTAAGTAGCATATCTAACGCATGTGCATAGCGCCACACATCCAAAATCTCTAAATCTCTTCCTCTCTACTTCAAAATAAAATAAAATCTCAATCGGATGGTAATCATTATTCTTGTTTAAAACATCCCAGAATGACAGACCATGGAAGGACTCTACCTCTTCTCCACCCAAGGATGAAGTTTATAAGGAGTTCTTGCTTTTCTTCTTGAATTGTAGAGGTAAAGAATCAACAGGGATGTGGTGATACCTATCTGGGATCCCGGCCCTTAGGAAGTGGAGGCAGGAGAATGAGGAGTTCAAGGTTGCCATGAGCTACACACCAAGCTTGAGGCCAACCTGAAGTACAAGTGATTCTCCCTCAAAAAACAAACAAACAATAACAACAACAACAAAACAGTCTCAGAAAGATGACTGCATTGGCACACGTCTGTAATCCTTGCACTGAAGAAGCCAAGGTGAGAGGATCAATAGTCCCAGGACAGTTTGACTCCACAGCAAAGACCTTTTTAAAAGAAGTGTGAGAAAGTCGCTTTAAAGCACGGACGCTCAGGGTTTCATTGCCATCTGCTCGCAAGAGAAAACTGATTGTTATTATCAAACTGCCCAGGCCAGGCTGAATCTGAAATGTTTCATTCTCTAGAGGCGCCTTTGTGAGTTGGCAGCCACATTATCACTATTGATTGAAACCCAGAGCATCAGGCAGGAAGCCTGTGATAGCAAAGCCAGCCCAATTTGGCAACTACATTCCCTTAGCCACAGTGAAGATTTGATGAAAGAATGTGCCTGAGTCAGGGCCCCTCTGTCTCAACACGCAGGAAAACGACCGAAAACTCACGTCCAGCTCTGAGGAAGCGGGAACAGCGACATGTTCCATATAGCACAGCCCCAGTTAATGCCAATGACCTTTATTAACTTCAACATTTGGGGGACCCAGGGCTCTAAAACACTAGTGGTAGGTTTGAATTACCTCTGTGCCAAGAGGGGAAAAAAATCTTGGCTTAATTTCAGAGTCCCTGAGGACAAGGTTCTGGAGAGAGGCTGGACCAGAAAGCTCTAACATCTACCCGAGGCTGATCCTGGTCTTTTAACCCAGTGATGCTGCCCATGAACCCTGAGGCTTGTGGCTTTTCTGTAACTCCTTCTACCTACACCATGCTGCCTCCAAAGTAATTGGGTTTTCTCACAGTTCCCTTACCATTCCTTCCTCACCCTATTCCCATCTGACACACACCTATTTTGAGAGAGAGAGAGAGAGAGAGAGAGAGAGAGAGAGAGAGAGAGAGAGAGAGAGAGTGCGCACTGGAGTGCTGGCCAGTTAGCTTAGCTGGCCCTGCTAAGGACAGTCTTTACATGGGTGCTGGGGATTTGAACTCAGATTCTCTTGCTTTCAAAGCAAGTGTGCTTACCCACTGAGCCATCGCGACTTTCCATCTGACTTTTATCTCTAATCTCGTGTCTCTATGTTTGCACTAGGCTTTGGGAATTAAGAAGCAACATGACTTCAGCCTCACTGGGCTTCTGGCTTCCTACAATACGACTTGGACTTTCTTGGGATGTAGCAGGGGGTGCTTTGGGCAACTGTTCTGCCTGAGTACATGTAGCCCTGGTCATTATGCTTAGGCAAGCATTCCCGATTGCCTCCACCCTCAAAAGGGTGAGTGGACAAGCTGCGAATGCAAAGGATTATAAATGGGCTCCAAGAGAGCACTTGCTGTGCAGATGCCCGCAACTGAGATGACGCAAGTCACCCGTGCTTCCGTCCTCTAACCAGGATCTATGCCTATCCTGCAAGTCACCCGTCCTTCCATCCTCTAACCAGGGTCCCTGCCTGCAAGTCATCTGTCCTTCCGTCCTCTAATCAGGCTCCCTGCCTATCCTCCTGTGATGAAGGAATCAGAGACCGGGCAGGGGTTGATACTTCTCTCCTCACCATCAAATAGCTCATGGCCTGACGCATTTCCTAGGTGACATGCTAGAGGATCTTACTACAACTTGGCCCCAGATCTACAAGGGAGGGTTATTCATCCCACTTTTATGAATAAGACAAACAAGGCACACAGAATGCAAGCAGCTTGCTTGAGGGTGCACATTTAGAATTTGGTACAGCTGGGTTTCTAACCTACCACTGTCTATGCTAAAATGCTTGTTCTTAATCATATTCCGACTACGTAGGAGGGCCATTGAACTGTAACTTCTGTTGTTTTTATTTCAGAAACTCTTCCAGTTTCCTTTCATCTTCAGGGAGTAACTGCTGGATTATTCTGCCAGTGAGTAGGCCACCTAGGGCTGCTACGAACTTCTCAAGAATAGCTCTCCTTCATGTAGAGAATAGAAGGTGATGCCAAAGCGTTCAAAAGCATGCTGTGTGCTGAAGGACCCACCTATGAAAAGGCACCCATGAGATGACTTGAATGGAATGTGAATTCACAGTGTGTGGCTGGGACTGGGTGTCATTCACCAAAGGCAAATTAACTAGAGGTGGCAAGTGAATGTTAGCTGGTTCATATTAAAGGGAAGCATAAGGGGCAAGCTGTTTGAGGTAACAGTGGGAAAATTCAGAAATCACTAGAACTTGGAAGGACCAGAAGGGCACCTCATTGTTAGATCCTTGCTCATCTCTTCCTCCTCTTCCTTCTTCTCCTCCTTCCCTCCTCATCTTCCGTCTCCTCTTCCTATGTCTCTTCCTTCTCCTCCTCTTCCTCCTCCTTCTTCTCTTTTTCCTTCTTCCTCCTTTTCCTTTTTCTCCCTCCTCTGCCTCCCCTCCCTTCCTACCCCTCAGAGTCTGACCATCTTAGCCCAATGTCTTTAAACTGCTCAAACTCGTGATTCTCATGCCTCCTAAATGTTAGTATGACAGGCAGGCACCCATACTTCTCATTTTCTACATGAGTAAACATAAAAAGAGGAGTGGGGAGCTGCCTGGATTAGGGTTCCTGTCATATCAACCAGTGTCCTTCTATTTATGGGCAGGAAAGGTGCAAGACCTCTATACATGAAGTTCTCGGGGTGCTTAGTAGGAGGTCGAGTGCAGGAAGAATCGGCTAAGTCCCCCCCACAATGCTGCCTTGTTCACAGTTCTTTCGCATGTCAGCAAAGCCTGGAAAGTCTTGTTTTGATTTTGCTCAGCTCCATAGGCCTTCTTGACTCTGGCAACAGCATGTGGTTTGTTTTTGCCATGTGCTCCTGCACTCCTGACCGACAGTGGCCATTTCATTTGGCCCATGCCAAAACTGGAGTGTCAGCGGGACATGCTTCTCAGTTCTATTTGCCGAGCAGGAGACATTTCCAGTAAAGAACTAAAGTCGCTTTATTCTAATGACAATTTATATATTTAAAAAAATGGAACCATAGAGTTTTCATTTATAAACCCCTGGCTGCCCTGGTGTTTGGGCAGGAAATACCAGATTTTTACATGGTGTCAAAAATTAATTGACTTCCCCTCTGCTCCCACAAAAAAAATATTGCTCTTCACATCTAAAGATGTGGGGGCTGGAATCCCACCTTGCTTGGCTCCTAGCCTACCTCATCATGGAAGACACATAAATCAGACACCAGCCCTTTCTTCTTTTCAACAGAGGTTGCCAAGTCATGGAGGAAAAACACCTCTTTCTGTTTTGCACCCAGAACTCGCTGGCAGTGGGGCTTAGGTTTGGGCAGTGCGGATAGCAGAGGAGGTACAATTCTTGACTCCTGAAAGGGTGTTCTGTGGCTCTGCCTCTCACCCTGAGCTTTTCTTTTGCAGCTAGGATTTCGCCTTCTATGCATCTCAGGACTCCAGTCTCTCAACCTTGAATACTACACTCAAAAGAACGGTCATCCTCTTGGGGTAGCTACATGATTCTAGATCAATACGTGTTTCTTGTTAGGATCTAGGATGGCCTGCTTCTAGCTAAGCATCAGCACAAAGCAGACTAATTGGGCTATGGGAGGAAGGAAGCATGCAGTTCACGTGACCTACAAATCTGTCTCACCTAATCAGAATATAATCATCTTAAGAAAAGGGACTTGAGCTAGCAGTGGCTCATGCCTTTAATCACAGCCCCTAGGAGGCAGAGGAAGGCAGATCTCTGAGTTCAAGGCCAGCCTGGTCTACAGAGTGAGTTTTACGACAGCCAGGGATGTTACACAGAGGAACCCTGTCTCTCACCCCCCACAAGGGACTTGGAGGACTTTTAAGACTCAGAAAAAAAATTCCGCTGCTTTTCTCCTCTTCCTCCTTCCCTGCTTCCTCTTTTCCCCTCTTCCTCCTTCTTGGCAGTGCTGAGGCTCAAACCCTAGGACCTCATATTAAGAAGGCAAACTGAGTTATTTTCTGTTTTAGGTTTGAATTTTATTTAGTGTCGATATCAAGTCTCACTATATAACCCAGGCTGGCCTTGGGATTATTATGTAACCTAAACAGGCATTTAACTCACGATCCTCTTGCTCCAGCCTTTCCAGTGTTGAGATTACAGAAGAAAACTAAAACACCCAGCTATATTCGGGGATCTTAAGATAAGAAATTTGTATTTTGGAAATATACTTGTGTACCATTTTACTCTTCTGTAATTATTTTATTTTTAAATATTCATTCTTTTATAAATTCATAAATAAATATTTATCAAGTATTCTACTTTGTTGGACAACATGCTGTCTATGATGACAAGCCAACTCAATGAAGTGTTAGCCAACTTATTTTTAAAATTATAGCTATCCTAGTGGGTGGGAAATAGTGCATCATTATGGTTCTGATTTGTATTTTTCAAAAGACTTGTTCGCTTGCATATTCTTTGAAGAAATGTCTATGTCTTTTTCTCAAGTTTTAATCAGGCAGTTTGTTTTGTGTGTTGAGTTGTAGGAGCCCTTTATATATTTTGGATATTAATCCCTTATCATATAACTGGTTTTTAAATATTTTCTTCCATTCCATTGTTGTGCTCACGTTTATAGAATGGCTTTTCTCAAGGTGACAGCCCCAGTTCTGATGCTCCAAGTCTACAATTGACTAAAATATGGATAACACATCATGCACCAACTTAGTAACAACAAACATTTATTAAGTATTTACTAAGTCTCAGGCATTATTCTTAATGCTGCATATTAATTCATTTAGATAACTACTTAACATTATTTTCATACTTATTTTTCTAACGAGTAAATTGGGTTGCAGAGAGTTTGTAATTTGCCTAAAGTCATCCAGCCAGCAGGTACCCACACTGGGATGCCCCCAAACGCTCCAGTTTAAATCCCATGCATGCAATCATTCATCCATGCTACCCTACACTCTGCCTTTTCCAAGATAGGAAGGAAGCCTAACAACTGTCTAGAGACAAGAGGTGGCTTTTGCATCTGAGGTTAGAGAAAAAAAAGGAAGGTTTTGTTGGCATGGGGAATCCAGAGGACATTAAGATCATGTGGAATCAGGGAGAAAGGCCTTTGTGAAGGCAAGCTCCTCAGGGTAAACTGGGAGTTTTGGGGTCCAGTCACAAGATGTAAATAGTCATTCCATCCTCCTTGGACCTTTGTCTGCTTGGAGTCACACTGGAAATATATGTCTCTTAGCTATATTTCCTTATGGTTGTATAACAGAAAAGTAAACACGGCTTCACGCACAGTGTTCAATTAGACTGTTATAATGATTCTGCCATCCAGGAAGTGTGGATGGCATTTCTATTATATAGATGGGGACACTGAGGCCCAGGAAGCATAAATGGCTTATCTAAAACCTCATTATGTGTTAAAGTTAGAGGACAACAAGACCCTTGAACCTTTTCATCTCTCAATGAATATTTTGTACAACTATCAAAAGGACAAGTGTTTTCTCCTGCATGCGGGCCAAATAGAAGAACAAAGCCAGGTATGCTAACCTTTCTGTGACCTGGGCCAGAACCATCCTGATGGTTCCCACATGAAAGTTTTGTGGGTCATTAACTGCTCTCTCCTCGGACTACTGCTCAGCAGGGGGGTACTTGGCTAGGACCATTGGTTTAAGAATCAAGGATCTAAACATTCAGATAACTCTCTGCATCATAGTGCCTCCCTCTGAAGAAGTAGGAATAACTCTAAGGGAAAGGAGCAGAGTATAGTGTCCTCTCCACTCGAAGCACATAGCAACTGAGTAGTTGCCTAAGGCCATGAAGCTAAGTGTTAGAGCTTCAGACTTCAATACCAATCTTAGTATTGATTTGTTCATTTTAATAGTTGTATATTCATTGTATACAGCACCGGGCCCCCCAAAGACAAACTCTCCCATGTACATTAGGTATTTTAACAGTCTTCTTTATCTCCCTCTCCCTCCCCATGTTCCTTCTAACCTTCTCCCCTATCCCCAGTCTCCCTTCTGCTTTATTTGCCATGTATTTATAAGTAATTTTATGCATCAATATAAAATCTACAATCCACAAATGAGAGAAAACATGTAATGTTTGTATCTTTTCATTTTGCATCCTTTGCTTAATATAATGATTTCCAGTTGCATCTATTTTCGAGTAAGCCACGTAATGTCCTTCTTCACTATGCCTGTATAAAACACCCACTAAAGACATTGTGGACAACCTTGGCCATTGGTAGGCAGCAGGCTGGAGAGCAAGCAGCCAGCTAGTATGAATACGAATATGTGTAATAAACAAAGACCACATGAATGAGAATCAAACAGGGCCACCTTTTCAGAACTCAGGTTGGCCTGGAACTTGCTATGAAGTTCAGGGTGCCTTTGAATTCCAATTCCTCCTATCTGAAGCCCCCAAGAGTTGTGTTACAGGCATATACCCAACTTGAAGAATTTCGATGTTAATGCAAATAGAATTAAAATTATCTGAATGATGCCAATTGATTCATATGTGTACCACATTGTCAAGTGTTAAATAGTAGTTTCCTATGGGGGGGGGGAGAAAATTCATACTAATAGTGTTTTGTGGGAGTAGGGTACAGTATCTGGGGTCCTGAAGACGTGATCAACCTATTGAAACTAAGATGAAGATTGGAGAAAAGTATTCGAGAATGGACACTTCCAAATTTCAGTGGAGTGGGAGTGAGGGGAATCCAAGGCAATTTTTATTCAGAACACTTTTCCAGTCAACCAGTTGTCTTCATTCACCTGTGCCATGTCCCACTAGGGAAAGCTGTCTTATTGAGAGGTGGATTAGACGGAAAAAGGAAAGACACTGCTCACCCCCATTTCCACCCAGAGGCAATCACTAGCTCCAGATAGAGGGAACCCTACCTTTAAATAAGAAGTCACTAAGAAATGAATTCATCGAAAAAGTGGATCTTCAGTAAGAAGCCATATACACATGAATCATTCTTTCCCATGTTGCCGAAACTGTCAGAAAATAAAAATACATGTAAGATTTCAGAGCTATCATAAGTCAAGTCCCTCCACTCTGGGGTGAAGATATGAGTTCTTTGTTGTTGTTGCCATTGCTATATTGTGATCCAGACTCAGGTCTCTTAACCAGTCTGCCTGCCTTCCTCCTGCACCTTCTTATAAACCCTCAGTTGCCCCACCAAGCAAGGCGATGCCCAGAGTTC
The DNA here is from genome assembly GCA_004026605.1 of Ondatra zibethicus. Lineage (NCBI taxonomy): Eukaryota > Metazoa > Chordata > Mammalia > Rodentia > Cricetidae > Ondatra > Ondatra zibethicus. The sequence continues at coordinate 16,130 of PVIU01025430.1, forward strand.
TGCGTGAGGTTTCAGTCCTGGAGTCACAGCAGTGACAGCTGCCATAGCAGGAGCATGGTTCTGCTTCATCCAACCTGGGAAACATTCTTTGGACATTAGGGCTGTAACTCAGGAGTAGAATGGTTAACTAATATGAGCAAGACCTGAGGTCTAGCCCTAGCACCACTAAAGATATCTTTTCTAATATTTTTACAGAAAATGATCCTCCATCTGGATGGAACCTGGCTATAAACAGCCCATCTATACTGCAACGTGTAAATGGTTAAGCAAACCATAGCATGCTTGTGCTGTGAAGCATTATTCAGTAGCAATATCAAGAAATGATGAATGACCTGGATGAATCAATCTCCAAAGAGTTATTTTAACTTAAAGAAAGAAAAAAGAAGCTGGGCAGTGGTGCTGTATACCCTTAATCCCAGCACTCTAGAGTCAGAGACAGGTGGAGCTCTGTGAGTTGGAGGCCAGCCTGGTCTACAGAGTGAGTTCCAGGACAGCCAGGGCTACAGAAAAATCCTGTTTCAAAAAAGAAAAAAAAAAAGAAAAAAAATAAGAACGTTAGCTGCTTCATGATTCTATCATATATTAATATTGAAACAATAAATTAAACATGGAAATAGTGGTTTCTAGACATTAAGGAAAGGGGTAGTCACCTTGCAAGCCCAACGACCCACCATTAATGCTACTTTTTGGGACTCTCTCTAAGCAGACCTAGGTTCTTGATAGCATGAGACAGGTGTGGTGCTCAGCATTGTTTGTCAGTTTGACAGGCTCTGCAATCAACTAAGAGAAACCTCTGGACGTACCTATACTGGAAACTCTACATTGGGTTAATAGAGTTGGGAAGGTCCACTTTAACTCTGGGTGGCACTATTCCATGGGCTGAGGTTTCGGACTGCATAGAAAGGGTAAAGTGAGCTCATTGCCAGCATTCATCCCAATCTGCTTCCTGACTAGGGACACAATGTGAGCCGCTGCCTCAGGCTCTTGCCACCTCGCCTCCCCTGCCATGACGGCCTGTATTCTCCAACTGCGACTTAAAATAAACCCTTCCCTAAGTCGCTTTTGCTGCTTATTTTGTCAGGGCAGCAAGAAAACTAAGGACTAGGACAGGAGCTCTGTCTGTTGTCTTGCTGGCTCCGTCATGTGACACCCAGCAGCTCTCTGAGGTCCTTAGGAAACAGGACTGAGACTTTGAGGCTGACAGAGAGCGGCAAATCTACCAGTTCTCAAATTTTTATTCTCAGGGGGATTAAAACCCAGTTGCCATACAATTATCAAAATAAATCTGCGGGGATTTGAGCAATGGCTCAGTGTTTAAGACAGCAAACTGCTCTTGGAGAAGACCAGAGTTCAGTTCCCGGTATCCATGTTAGTCAGTTTTCAACCTACAATTAGTCCAACTCCAGGGGATCTGATGCCCTCTTCTGTTCCCCAAACGCCCGCACTTACATGCTCATACCCACAGGCAGGGGCATGCATGCGCGCACACACTAAAAATAAAATAAAATTCTTAAAAAAAAACCCTAAAGTTGTGTTACATACAAATGTTTTGGTCACTGATGAACCATGTCATTATCCCTAGTAACCTCATAGTTATCTTAGTTTCTGTAAGCACCCTCTATGATGTTTGGGAAAAAATGAGAATGAAATTTCTGCCCTGGCAATGCAGAAGCAGGCATGGGCAGCCCGTATATGGCGGTTTTGTCTATGATGTTTACTCAGCAGTAAATATTGAGTTCCCCAGAATGTGTATCAGGTCTCAAAGAAACCTTGGACAAGTCTCACTCAGTACCTGTGTGTCTTCCTAGCCCTTCTCACCCTGCCCTTACCCTATACCTCTCCAGCTCAGGGACTGGGCTTTGCTTCCTCTGGCTTTGGATTACTATATAACTTAGCCCTTTTAAGCCACACACTGTGTGGACTCTTCCTTTGGCCTATCTGTTTCTCGTGATTCCTCTCTCTTAGTCTGCTTGCCTTCTCTCCTCTCCTCTCTCTTCTCTTCCTCTCTCACTCCCCCTCTGTCTCTTCTCTCATGGCCTGATTCAGTCTGGACACTTCCAGATATCTCTGGCTATACTCTTTATCTATAACAAAACCATTCTTCTCAGCTGTACCTCATTTTCATTCAGTGCCTCCATTGTCACATGTAGGGATGCTTTCTTGGCGTGAGAAGGACAGATTTTCAAGATAACAAAGAACCGTGTATGCGTTATTGTAATATAGATATAATGTGTATATATTCACATATATACATATGTAAATTTTTTGTTGCTGTAGAGAATCCAAGAAACGTGATAGGGACTCCATCTAGGTGAAAGTAAAGAAGGGCTTTCATGTTTCAGCAATGCACTTTCAGCATAGCATGGTGATGCTTGTCTGTAATCCCAGCATTTGAGATGCAGAAAAATTGTAAATTTGGGGGCTGCCTGGGCTATACTGCAAGAAAGACCTAGACTCAAAATTTTATATTTCCGTGTACTGTTAGAAGTTTCTTTTGTGTTAAGAATGTTTTAATACAATCTTTTCTCATTTTACATAGCTATCTCTGTTCCCCTCCCTCCCCTCCTCCCGCCCCACCCTTTCCCCCATCCACTCCTCAGAAAGGGTAAGGCTTCCTATGGGGAGTCAAACAAGTCTGACCCTTCACTTCAAGCCAAGACTAAGGCCCTCCCCTCTTATCTAGGCTGAGCAAGGTATCCCTCCAAAGAGAATGCGCTCCTAGATGCCAGATCAAGCACTAGGGATAAATCCTGGTCCCACTGCCAGCAGCCCCACAGACTTCCCAAACTTTACAACTGTCCCCCCAAATTCAGAGGGCTTAGTTTGGTCTTATGCAGGTTCCCCCGCTATCAGTCCAGATTCAGTGAGCTCCCACTAGCTCAGGTCAGTTGTTTCTGTGGGTATCACAGTCATGTTCTCCATCCCTTTTCTCATATTATCACTCCTCCCTGTCTTGGACTAGTCTCTGATAGCTCGGCCCAGTGCTTCCCTGTGGATCTCGGCATCTGCTTCTAGGCTCTATGGTGACAATTAAGGCACTCATCAATCTGATTACAGGGGAAGGCCTGTTTAGGCGCCCTCTCCACTGTTGCCTAGACTCTTAGCTGGGATCATCCTTTTCTACCATTCGTTTGGGAGAGTTCTTGAAGGTCAGTTTCTTAGAGCACATGCTTCTGTTAGTACCACCGACCAGTCAGTTATTCAACTCAGGGTTCCAGTGACTTAGGGCAGCATTCCTCAACCTGTGGGTCGTGATGCCTTTGGGTTGAATGACCGTTTCACAGGGGTCACCTAAAACTCTAGGAAAACACGGATATCTACATTACGATTCATAACAGTAGCAAAATTACAGTTATGAAGTAGCAACGAAAATAACTTTAAAGTTGGGGGTAACAACCACGCAAGGAACTGTATTAAAGGGTCACAGTGTTAGGGAAGTTGAGAGCCACTGGCTTAGGGAAAGTACCAGGAGCTCTTTCTTTAGTGTGTTAAGGAAGGAAATGAAAACTGAAAACCAGCAGGAAGCTGTTCGGGTAGGCCAGTGTGAACCATTGGGTGCTGACACAGGGGGTCACTTTTCTCTCAGATGCCTGGGCAAGGAATCCTATACTGTTCTTTGCCCGCCTAGCTAAATGCTAGAAATGCTGTAAACTTAGCCAAGCAAGTCTCCTGTCACCACCGGGGGCATCTTGGTTGGGTCCTTCCTGATGGTTGGGGCAGGATGTAGGATTTGGATAGAGCTGTCTGTAGGGGAAATTCCCGGCCCAGCTTCTTCTGATCCCAAAGGCAGCAGCTGGGGAGCCGCAGCAGCTGGGGAGCTGCAGCAGTTCTGTTCCAAGCTCCGGGCTGAGAGTAATGTGGACGTTAAATGTGTGTGCTTTTTCTATCCCGGTGATTTTCAGGTTGGAGATCATTATTTTGGCCATGGTTGAAAGCAAGAGAAAAGAAAATTGGATTTGTCCTGAACATTCTTCCATTCCCAGGCTCTTGAAGGCCAGGGGTTTGGGGAAAGTGGAAAGAATTATTTTACATTTCTGTCACAGCTACAAGAGAGGAAATGAATGCATCCAGCAAAAAAAAAAAAAAATGGCAAGAGCCTTCCATATTCTTTCACCTTTGCTCCCAACATCTGTGGCCCCATCTGAGCCCCAGGTTCCTCTTAGGAAGACAGGCAGATCACACAGGCAAGAAGTGGACGTGTTTAGAATGCTCACGACGTCAGTTTACAAACTTTTGTCATCTTTACTCAGTCAAGAGGTCCCTTAGGACCACACCTGGAGCCAAGTTTGTGTTACTGAATATTTTAAACATTCTGTATAATCCAGACTTCCTCCAAGGCTGGTTGCTCTCCTTTACCACCCACACAAAACCCAAACCTGACTGTGATATATGATCGGGATGTTCCTGGCTCTTGTTTTCTCAATCCCCTTCAGAGGCCTCCAAACAAAGGTGATACCAATGACTGAAGATTGTTTGATGATAGAGGAGGAAAAAGTAGTTTGGATTGGGAGCCCACATAGTAGGCTCCCTTTATCAGAGGTTTGTCTGCAGTATTTTTCACTACCCATGGTCAACCACAGTTCAAAATTACATTGCTATAACACATATAAGAGAGAGAGAGAGAGAACACATTCACATAACATTAATCATCATGATATGCTGTTATAATTATTCATTCATTATTACTTCTTATTGTCACTCTCTTCCATACCATAGTAGGCCAACATTTTCCTTCCAGAAGTCTGTCATAAATAACAATGGGTCTTGGGATATATCATCATTTTCAATGCTATGACCACAGATCCCACAGAACAGTACCTAAGAATCATTTTACAAAGTGCTTTAGTTACTCTGCACCAGCTACTATGGTGGATGAAAAAAAAAGTGCCTGGATCTCCAGAGGCTTAAAATGTAAGCTAAGGAGAGACAAGGTGTGTGCGTGTGAAACAACCTGAAAATAATAAAGGACAACGCTTGATGTAAGATCAATTTCCTATCAGGGTTTGATCCTTCTGAAGGGACCGTGTGCAATCATATTATCATTTCAGTCCTCATAACAATTCTTTGGACTCGGATGTGTTAGTGTCTTCATTTTGAGCCAAAGACTACATCATTTTCTCTCACATAGTTGATAAAGGCAGATAGAGCTATATCCTCAACTTAATACTTTGACAACACCTGACAAGTAGAGAGAAGTGAAAAAAAATGCTAAAGACTCGTGTGTGTGTGTGTATTTTATTTGTGTATATTTCGCTTCGATTAACCAACTATTCACTTTTATGGTTGCTTTATTATTCTTTTCTGTCTCTGTGTACATAGAAGCACAAAACCCATGCATTATCTGACCGAATTGAGGCTCCATTGCAAGCGTCACTGTGTTCCGTTGTGAATATTTCAGCACACATCTGAGAACATCTTACAAGATTGCCATACAGTTATCACACCACAGAAACTTCACCTGGAGACAGGATTTGCTTGCTTATTATTTATATTTCGGGATACTAGGATTGAACCTGAACCTGGAGCCTTGCACACAAACACTCTAGCACTAGGCTTTGTCCTAAGCTCTCTTTTGACTTTTTAATTTTGAGACAGGATCTCATTGTTTCCTATGGTGTCTTTGAGCTCTCTCTCTCTCTCTCTCTCTCTCTCTCTCTCTCTCTCTCTCTCTCAGGTCTTGGATTTTCAATCCTCCTGTCCTGGCCTCCTGAGAAGCTAGGCCTGTACCACCAGACTCAGTTTAGATCAGGACTTGAATCTTTCTGCGACTCCAGAGATGGACCCCAAGTGCTCTAGACGGTCAGTAGAGGGTTTCCCCAGTAAAGTCTTGGAGTTACAGGGCAGATTTTCTGTGGACTTCTGATTATTCATAGGCAAACAATCATAGACTGTGCACAACATAAGAATAAAATGAACTCCGTGTGGGTTTTTGAGAAATGCTGCTAATTTGTCTTCTGAATTAGCATCTCTGGCCAGTATTAAAATTGGCCCTCTTGGAGGGAGGAGGGATTATATGAGCAAAGGGGTCAAGGTCATGATGGGGAAACCCACAGAGACAGCTGGCCTGAGCTAGTGGGAGCTCATTGACACCACGCTGAGATCTGGGGAGTCTTCATGGGACTGAACTAGGCCTAGCCCAGTGGTGTCTATTGATCCCTATGTGTATGTGCACAGGAAAAAGCTTGACTTTGTTTTCTGGGTCTCTTCAAAAAAGTAGAAGCCTACATCTATGTATGTTTGCTTCTCCTTCTAGACAATTCATATGTCAAAATGTTGCACACACTTGTCTATTTCAAATGCTAAGCCAGGGTCACATCTCTGTAGATCTGCATTTGGAAAAAAAAATCCCCTAGTGGATGTTTCAGGGAGTGGGTTGATTGGCAACATCCTTGAATCCATGTAATGGGCAGATCATGTATCTCACTCAATCTTTGCTAGAGACTTTTATCTCACAGAAGGGAAGATTTTACACCCTAAAGCAAATATTGGTGGGAGCAGAGACATAGGGTCCTGTTATGAAGCTCAGGTGAGCTTTGAACCCACCATGTAGCTCAGGCTGGTTTGGAAATCATGATCCTTCTGCTTCAGCTTCGCCCCCAATGACTAAACAAACCTTTAATATTTTGGTTGTGGCCTCATAATGGTTTAGGGAGTAAATGGCTTTCTCTACAGTCGGTTAAGAAAAGTTTTGAATTCAGTAGTTCTCAACCTTCCCAATGCTGCTTTTTGTTGCTACTGCATGACTGTGCTTTTGCTACTGTTGTGAAGCATAATGTAAATATGTGATGTGCAGAGTGGTCTTAGGTGACCCCTGTGGCTCCCTAAAGGTCTCAACCTCCATGTAGAGAACCCTGGTTTAGACGGTTCAAAAACAGTGAAATTCTTTTTCTGTCCCTGACTCACCCCCACCCCACTCTGCTTCCCACTCGCAGGTTAGTCTCAAATTCCAGAAATCGACTCCTTTTACGTTTCCTTCCTAAAGCCCTTGAGTGTCTTTCCCTTCCCTGGTAAGTTTCTACTCTGCTCTCTTTAGAATTTTCTCCCTGCTCATCCCTTGGATTCCTTAGCCCTTCGGGGTTCAGAGAAATGCGAAAGAGCATCTGGTAGTTAGCACTGAGGATGCTGAGGAAAAGTGGGCGTTCACAGTTCCTAATCTTGTAAGAAACAAGTCCAACCCTTTCTGGATCTGGTTCAGGAGACAGTTCTTTTAGCGAGTCCTTGCATCCGCCCACAAGTTGGGAGCAGTGTGTATGTGGGAACTCGGAGCAGAAAGGTACCCCCACGTGGCAGTTACCAAGGTTGTGTCCACAGCGCAGGCTCCTAGGCACTTCAAAGGGTGAGTTGCAGAAAGAACTAGCGGCTGGCTGAGAAGCTCCATGGCTGCCAAATAAGGTTGCCTGAAGACTTAATGTAAGTGGCTGGTGCAGCCGATCTGGTCCCACTAGACAATGGAGTGGTTTGTGGCAGAGCCCTGAAAGGCAGCATAGGGCGTTTCACCTGATCTAGAAGGATGTTTGCAGGAAAGAGGGGAAGTGAGAAGAAACCCTGGGAGGAGATGAGGGGATGCAGGTGGTGCCCTTCTTAGGCATTGAACTTGTAGCGCCTTTCCCGTG
>PVIU01025431.1:0-23742 GCA_004026605.1 Ondatra zibethicus
TCTTCTTCTTCTTCTTCTTCTTCTTCTTCTTCTTCTTCTTCTTCTTCTTCTTCTTCTTCCTTCTGGAGTCTGTCTTCTCACTCCCCCACCACTTCCAACCTTTTTGTGCAGTGTTCTCCCTAACTTCTAAATAGGTTTTGTGGGCCAGACTGAAGGATAACCACTATATAGGAAGAAAAGTTTTGAATCATGCATCAGTTTATAAGTACACTTATTTTTGAGTACCATCTATTTTCTATGAAGAGCATTTGTATTTTGCTCTATTTTTTGATCAGTTAATAAACATACCTTATAGCCAGGTTTGTAGTATATTTTAAAAGGGTTGTTCCTTTTAGATATTTATTTTTTTCATACATTTATTCCTACAGTCATACATTATAAATTACCTGTATGAATCAGAAGGAAATAAGAAATATTTGCTTGCCTTTCTTTTGTTTTTCCTCCCACCCACCACTTTTATTTTATTTTTTCTGAGTCAGTTTTGCTTTGTAGTCCAGGCTTTCCTCAATTGTGATTTCCTTGCTTCTGCCTCCTGAACTCCCGAGTGTTTGAGTAACAGGCACAACCTCAGCACTTGGCTGGACATTGTCTTTTGATGTTCACCTTTTCCATGGGAATGGTGGAAATACTGCTTCACACATCCAATATTGTTCCTCTCTGTGCTTCTTACAGGATCAGTGATTAAATTATAGAAGTTAAACTTTGAGTGTCAGACTTCCTATAAGTTTAAGAATATAAAATACTCCTCAGAGAACTGAAGACAGATGATAAGATATATATGTGCCACTAATCCTAGCACAAAGGCACCTGGAGAATTCTAGCCAGCCTGAGCTACACAAGAATGTGCTTCAAAACCATAAGCCAAACCAAAACCAGGAGACAAAACTGGCAGTTACCTTGTGGCTTAGTCTTCTTATGAATTTACTTCAAGCTTTTAGCTGCGCGCAGTTAATTGAATTAATTAGTTTAAGAACATGAAGGTAACCAAAGGATATGTTAAGAGAGGGGGACAATCTGTCCTGAGGATTATGGTGACCATTTCCCATATATTCTGAAGAGATTTATTTAAAATAGTGGTTTTCAACCTTCTTAATGCTGAGGCCCTTTAGTACAGTTCCTTATATTATGGTGACCTCCAACTGTAATTTTTTTTTTTGCTACTACATAACTGTTGTGAATTGTGGGCCCGGCAGTGGTGGTGCACACCTCTAATCTCAGCACTGGGGAGGCAGAGGCAGGCAGATCTCTGTTAGTTCAAGGCCAGCCTGGTCTACAGAGTGAGTTTCAGGACAGGCCCCAAAGCTACAGAGAAACCCTGTCTCTAAAAAACAAACAAACAAAAATTATAGCTGTTATGAATTGTAATTATATGCAGAATATTTGATATGTGACCCCTGTGAAAGGGCCATTTGACCCTTACCCCCTCAAAGGGGTTGAGACACACATGTTGCGAACTGCTGATTTAAAATACTGCGTTACAATGGAGTACTACACAGCAGAAAAAAATAACGACATCTTGAATTTTTTAGGAAAATGGATGGAGCTAGAAAACATTATTTTGAGTGAGGTAACCCAGACACAGAAAGACAATTATCACATGTACTCACTCATAACTGGCTTTTAAACATAAAGCAAAAAAAAAAAACCAGCCTACAAATCACAATCTCAGAGAACTTAGATAACAATAAGGACCCTAAGAGAGACCTATATAGATCTAATCTTCAACTTTATGAACTACTGATTCTTTTCTATAGAATATAAATAAGTAAAAGCATCAGATATTAAAATTCCTCTGCATTTTTTTCCCTTTAAACTCATGAATCTTCTCGTCAGGCTGACCTGGAACTCACAGAAGTCTTCTAGCTTCTGCCTCTCATCTGCGGGGATTAAAGGCATGTGCCGCCATGCCTACTTTAAGTAAAGTTTTTATTTAGTTATTCAGTATACCAAATTCCACAGCTGTAATTGAGTCAGTACTAGCCTAGAGTAAGAACAGATGTGACATGTGAGTTAACCCAGCCCTCTCTCCCCAGTCAAAACAGGGATGTCCATTCTAGACAACCTAGCTTAAGTTGTGCTTAGCTGCCTCAAAGCGTGAAGGTTTCTTCATCATCATCCTGCCTGAATCCTAATTTTTCAAGCTTCCGAAAAGATACAAGACAAATCACATTGCCTACCACAGAGACACTGGTGGTTTTGCAAATCCTCAGTGTGGGAGGAACTCTTTGCTTTAGAGAGTAGGCCTAGGTGAGGCCTCCTTATAAGGCCCTGAGTTCAAGAAGTATCCCATGGGTAAAGTTTTGGATTAGAAATCTGATATGAGCAAGAGGATGTCATTCTGGTGTTACCCCCGTAAGATGGTCAGTGGCCAACATGCTCCATTTAGTGAACACAGTAGACAACATTCAAACTCGACAGCGTGTCACCCACTAATGTAAGCTTATCTATTATTTAGCTGAACTTACTGGTATTCTCATATGTAAGGCATGCATAATACCCAGTGCACAAGAAGCCATACTACTAAAGATGGCAGAAGTTGGCAGTAGTGTGTTTGTCCAGCATGTATTCTGTCCTGACCTCAGTCATGAATTTCACATGCAGCCTTGTCTAATGGCCAGCCACTAGTTCTTTTTGCCTGTTCTTTCCACAGTAAGTTTTGAGTGTCACTTAGAATGAAGTTTTATCCCCTTCATAGGTGCTCGAGATTTTTGTCTTTTGTCATAGTGAGCCTGTGGACCTTTCATTCACTCCCCTAGTATAACGTGTTTCCTATTGCTATCTGAATCTCAGTGAACATCAAATGGCAGCTACTACCCCAGCTCAAACACTTTTCTTTTTGGGTGAAAGTTTTGAAAACAACCTAAGGGAAACCCACCTCCCTGTGGTGTCCTCTTCTCTTTCTTTTCTCTTTCCTTTTTTGAAGGAGGATTCAACACAAACTATGACCAGCTTTCTCTCTGTTCACTGTAACCACATTCTCCTCCAGGAAGTCATAGCTTCCATTTTGAAAGAATGGTCATTCCTTCTAAAGCGTGGCTCTTTGGCTTTTGCATCCTTCATGTTTTAGGGATTTTTACATATGAGGATTATGTTCACTCCAATACTATGCAGTGTTTTATAATTTTTTCTTTCAGTTCCAACAGATGAACAACTTTCCCGTAAAACAGACCTGAGAGCTCTCACAGTTACACTGGTAAAAACATTTGATTTTCCAAGTTATAAAGTATATTTATATTTTCAAAATCCTGATATATAGATAGATATAGATATGCCGTGATATAGAAAACTATGGTTATGAAATATATGTTTTCTTGGAAGAAGTTCAATTATATAATCCTGTTAAAAGTTTTTTCCTGGTTAAATAGAGAAAAACTTACATAATACCTTTATTTGCTTTGGAAATGTTTTACTGAAGACGAGATCATGCTGAAACTATACAACTTAATAGCTAAGATAACCTTATGGGTGTGTGGGTTTTAGGCAAAAAAACAAACAAACAAACAAACAAATGGTTGCCTGCTCATTCATGTTTTCCTCAAAATGATGGTTGGTGAATGAAATAAAGATTTATTTATCTAATTTCCTTGAGTAGAAGCTAGTAGAGCTTTCCCATATTTATTATGGTTCTTAAAGGATATTCAAGTTTATAAATAACTGTATTTAGAAAAGAAATAATTTGACTTTGTTACAGTAATTTTCATAACGTTTCTTCGGTTTACTTTTGGCATAGTTCTGCCTCCTGTCACCTTTAGAGCTGAGCCACCAAAGCCAACAATAGGTAATGCTACTCTCGTATTATCCAACCAACTTGCTTGCTTTCTTTGTTACCATTAAGATCACAGGCTTTTCTCGAAAGATCGAAGAGTCTCCTCTTCTCAGTTCATTTCAAAATGTCATTCTCACTGTGACCACTGTTTCAAGTAAAGAAAATCATGGTTGCAGTGTTGAAAGGTTTTTCTCAGGAGAAGCCCAGGAAGATCATTACAGAGCCTTCATTATCTACCTCATTTATCTCCACGATTCCACTTTCCCTGTTTCCTGTCCAGTTCATATTCCTGCTAGTTTAATGATTCTCAGTTGCAATGCTGCAACACACTAGCATATGTCAGCACTTAGAAGATGATGCAAGAAAGTAATAATTTGGTCAAAATATAAAAACTACCATTGGTTTGCTTGTCTAACTAAATCAAAACAGATTCAAAATGCTCATCCCAACAGTTTTGTAATCCTCTCTGCCTTGGGTGATAGAGAGACAGCTACAACCTGAAGAAGACCAGGAAGGTGTCCTAACCACACTCCATCTTGGCCAGGTCTCCTATGCAGTGGGTCAAACAGAATATCCTTTACTGTGCCTCCTGGTAGAAAACGGTTAAGAACCATTCTACTAACATTCGGTTGCTTTCTCCTGAGAGTCCCGTACACACCAACTTTCTACTTCCTCACTCATGAGATGTTTTCCCTTCTATATTTCAGATGAATGTGTCTCTTGACATACCATTCTAGTTTATTGCTGGCTTTGATTAAAAGTTTACCAACTTAGTGCTTTTCTTTTGCAGCACCCTTAGAGTCACAGGGCATTTTTTTCCACACCTGTAACTTCACCACGACCTAGTCAAGAGAAGCTACAAACCACCCGGGTAACCTATGTTATTTTTCTCCACAAGGGACTTATCACTTAAAGAGTGCCCCTAGAGTTACATGCTCATTTTATTTAACTTTCCCACTGCATGGCTTTATATACAAATGTCTACAAGCATCTTGGTAGTCAAGTTCCAAGAATAGTCAGCTCTCCTGAACAAAACCTTTTGAAAAATTGTATTGAAAGCGGTAATGTGTTTTTCTTGCCATTGTCCCTCAAATGGTATCACAAAGCAACTATTTCCATGGCATTTTCATCGGTTTATGCTACAACTGATCTAGAGAGGATTTTATAATAGGATACCCGCAGAGCTTATAGGCTGCTGGCTGAAGACGATGGATCAGACAAGAAAGCGATTGGTACAATCTGGACCTTTTTTTGAGGATTTCAAAGTTGTGGAGACACATTTGCTGAGTCATGACTGAAAATGATGCAGAACTTCCCCAGCTCATGCTTATTGGCTCCTCAGTCCTCCCCTTCTTGCACCCTGCAGACTCCTTTCATTCAGTAGTCTTCTTGTCCTTGCTTTATCCCTTTTCAAGTAAATTATCACTGTGTATATGTGTGTGTGTGTGTGTGTGTGTGTGTGTGTGTGTGTGTGTGTGTGAGACAGAGAGAGAGAGAGAGAGGGTTGAAGTAGCTGACTATATTTTAAATGAAGTCCATCTGAAAGAAGAAAACTTAAATGGAATGAGCAAATGGACCCGAAAATTACCACTGAATATACTTATCCTCTAATTTCCACTTCCCTTTGAAATAAGCTTCTTGATTTACTGAAGAAAGAGCCACTGCCTGCCAACTATCACAAATCTCTTTCCCAAAAAATTGAATCAAGAATAAACTGGGACAGAAAGAAAAAAGAGGGTATTATGATTGCCATCAGCTATTTCCTTGATTTTTAAGGTGGCAGAGTAAACGATATGTTTTTTCATTATGATGTAATAAGTTCAGGATAATATGAGGATATTTTGCCAAGACAAACATGTCTGAATGTCAGTAAATACAGTTTTCATTTTGACATATAGAAAGATAGTTCTTTTTTTAATTTTATGTTTTTATTACTTTAAAAAAATACCAATCCAAATTCCCACTTCCTCCCCTCCTCCCCCTCCCCTCCCACTCCCTCCACACACCCTCACCCCCACCCCCTCCAATCTTAAGAGAGGGCAAGGTACCCTGCCCTGTGGAAAGTCCAAGGCCCTCCCCACTACATTTAGGTTGAGCAAGGTATATATCCAAAGAGAATAGGATCCCAAAAAAGCCAGTACATGCAGTAGAGACAAATCCCAGTGCCGTTGTCATTGGCCACACAGTCTGCCCCAACTGTCAACCACATTCAGAGGAACTAGTTTGATCCATGATCATTCATTCCCAGTCCAGTTGGAGTTGGTGAGCTCCCATTAGCTCAGGCACATTGTCTCAGTGGGTGAACCCCTCATGGTCTTGACTTCCTTGATCATACTCTCCCTCCTTCCACTCTTCAACTGGACCTTGGGAGCTCAGTCCAGTTCTCCGATGTGGGTCTCTGCCTCTGCTTCCATCTGTTGTTGGACAAAGGCTCTATGGTGATATTTAAGATAATCATCAGTCTGACTACAGGGCAAGGCCAGTTTAGGTACCCTCTCCTCTATTGCTTGTGGTCTTAGCTGGGGTCATTCTTGTGGATTCCTGGATTTTTTTCTAGAGCCAGTTTTCTCGCTAACCCCAAAAAGGCTCCCTCAATCAAGCTATCTCTTTCCTTGCTCTCATATCTGTCCTTCCTCCATCTCAACTATCCCATTCCCTCAAGCTCTCTCCAACTCTCCCCTTCTCCCTTCCTTCTACCCCTGACCCCGACCCCATGCTCCCATATTTTGTCAGGCGATCTTGTCTGCTTCCAATTTCCAGGTGAATCTATATATGTTTTTCTTTGGGTTCACCTTATTAGTTAGCTTCTCTAGGATCATGAACTATAGGCTTGATGTTCTTTATGGCTAGAATCCACTTATGAGTGAGTACATACCATATTCAATATTTTTTGGGAGTCTGGGTTACCTCACTCAGAAGGTCTTCTATGATTGAAATAAACATCTTTTCATGTGGCCTATTTATTTTCTGCATATAACTTGTGGAATGGGAAAGAGACAAAAAGACAGATACACAGACATTTAAGGTATTTTCAAACTTTGGCTGCACCCAAGGATAGCAACCTCATGAAACAGCTATCTTGGGCCTTTAGCTCAGTGGTAGGGCACTTGCCTAGCGTATATGATGCCCTGGGTTCAATCCCCAGTGTAGGAAGCCACATCAAAGCAAAATGATCCTGCTCCAAAGCTCTACCAACAAAGAACGTTTAGCAAATTTTTACTATACAGTTATTTGTATTGATTGTCTCTGCTCCTAGGAACCAAGCAAGCACCTAAGCCATCAAGTACTGGGAGAAATACGTCAGTGGACTCACATGCCACAAAAAAAAAAAAAAAACAGGTACGGAGTGATGTGGCCCCTCCGGCCCCTCAGCTCTGAAGTTGGTACAGTAATAGCAATGGTGGATGATGAACAACACCTGCATGGCTCTGTGTGCGAGAATCAAATTAGCAGAAGATGCAAGCTGCTAGAGAAGCATTCTGAAAGACCATCTTTGGGAAAAGAAAGTGCAAATTCCATTCTTTTCAAACCCTTTGGGGGATACTAATTTAGTGGTTGCTTCCTGTATTATCCTGAAGAGTCACCATGGACAAGTGGTACAGAGCCACTGGGTTTCAGATTTCTTTTCAAGTTTTTCTCTTATGTGATTTCTTTATATTTTGGCTTGAAATGATTTTCATTCCTATGTTAAGAGTACGTTATATGTAATAGTCACATGAAATGCAGAATCCAGTCTCTCTGTTGCCACGAGAGCTGCTCTCACGCACCAGTGTTTATATTGCCATCCTCACCCGAGCAAGCTCATGCGCAGGCTTCCTCCCCATCGCCTAGCTTTCTCTCGCTCTATCTTCTTTGTCGCTCCTCCTGGTAGCCTTGAAAATCCTTAAAGCAAAAAGTATTTCTCTGGGTGGAAAATTATTCTTGGTTATTTTTTTTTCTTCTTGGTTATTTTTAAATCAACATAAATACTACAATAAGAAACACATTTTTCAACTATAATAGGGCTAAAGTTTGAGCTAAGGTGAGCTGCTTCAGACGTGTTTAGCTTTTCCAACCACCCTGCAAAGTAGACTTCACTACACAAACTATAAAAAGCATGCTGCTTTCCTTTCCTTTGCCAATTAGGCAGACAAGGTATAAAATTGTACAGTTTCTTGGGATGGTAGCCCTGTAGCAAAATTTGTGGGTGGGAGAGCAAAGTAATTGGTAAAATTGATTCCTAGTCAACTTTAAGCTTTAAAGTACTTTAAACTCTAAGTAATGGCTAACGTTGCACCCACTCCTCTCTAATCATGATGTGGACACAAATTTGTCACCATCGAAAACAGACCCTTGTTTATTTTGTTGTTGTGTGATACAGGAGCTTCCTATGTGGCTGGCTTCCAACTCCACATCAGTGCCACTGGTCAGGATGGGGTTTTAGCCTCTTCACCTTCAAGCTGGGCTTGAGGTTCTACAGGAATAGACAGCATTTATTCTGTGTTATAAATACTGCTAGGGTGGCAGTGACGTTCCAGGGCAGTAAAGAGAAACTTGCTAGGAAGTTAGAAAAGCAAACAACAAAGCAAAATAACAACAATAACAAAATTCCTCATTAAACACTGCTTGTAACTGAAAAATCGTTTGTTTTGCCCATTTCACTGTTTGGAGACAGGATTTCACGCTGCACTCCATGCTGACCTTCAATCACCTGCCCAGGTTGACCTTGAGCTCAATAATATTCCTGCCTCAGCCTTCACAAAAGGCAGCACCTTATTTTTGCTCCTAAAATTTTGCAGCAGTTTTGAAATCTCAGACCAAGACGGTAAAAAAAAACAATATTTAGCATATTTAGCAATTTACTTCATGAACTTTCGAGTATTAATCAAAAACTTTGCCAACAAATCTTAGAAGTAGGTGCCACAGCACAGGAGAGGACTCCAAGGAGGTGTGAGACTTAGTGGCCCGGCCCACCTCTCAGAATTAGCAGGAGGCTGGGCGGGCTCCGCCCCTGTCAGGCGGTGGCTCATACTTGGGCGGGGCTGTCCGGGGCTGTGGAGAGGGTGGAGCGAGGCGAGGAAGCTCAGCCCCCCGTCTCAGGATTGGCCAAGGCTGGGCGAGCTCCGCCTCCGTCGGGCGCTGGCTCGCACTTGGGCGGAAGTGTCCGGGGAGGTGGGCGGGAGAGAGGCGGAGCGGCCCGCGCATTCTCCCGCCCACGCTCGTCAGGATTGGTTGAGGCTCAGGGGGACCCGCCTCCTGGGGCGGGGCTGGGGCTGCCGCCGGGAGGTGCGTGGGGCGGGCGGGGCAGTCTGTGGTTGCTGTGCCTGTGGCTGGGTCAGTTCGCTGGACGCCGGCCAGGGATGCTTCCGCCGGACCGCTGTGCGGGTCTTGGGCTGTGGCGGAGGGATGGCGAATGTGCAGGTGGCCGTGAGGGTCCGGCCTCTCAGCAAGCGGTGAGTCTGGCAGGAGGGGGCGCCTGAGGCGTCAAGTGAACTGAGGAGAGCGAGATGCCCGCCTTCCTCTAGGTGGACTGGCCCCGAGGGCTCAGGGAAGGCACTGAGGGACAGGGCTTCAAGTCGAGCTTTCACGTCGCGTCCTAGGAGATAGCGGTTCCTGTGTGCCTCCAGAGGTCGCTGCCCTGTCTACACGTCCCTGGCATCTTGCCAACAAGAGTTTCTAGGGACCCTGGCGCGGGTCTTGGTGCACTTAGTAGGGCCTTTCTCATGCATCCTGATGTGAGGAGGTGCAAAGAGGTGGGCAGACTCCACTCCTCTTGTTTCCCGGGAGGACCCGAGAGGACTGGAGGGTGTGTGTTCATATATACATTTATACATGGGATTCCTCTGCGGGGACTTAGGAAAAAGAATTGTCGGGATATGTTAGGGAAGTTGAGGCCCAGAGAGACTGTGATTTCAATCTGTACTCAACAGCTGACGTGATTTCAATCTGTGCTCAACAGCTGACGTGATTTAAGAACAGAACTGTGACATGGGAAGGGGAAGTTGCTCCTCCTCAGTGCTAGTTCCTTGTGCATGAGTCTCATTCCGCACCTCTCAGCCCTTGAGGCAACCAGTGTGGAACTACATATTTCATCCTCTCTCACTCAGGAAGTCAGAGAAGGCTTTGCACAAGGGTTGATGTCTGAACTGTTCTGAAAGATCTTTGAGTTTTCTGACAGGTAGAGGAAAGCGAGAGCTCTCTAAAGTAAGAACCAGAAGAGAAAGTAAATTTAGGCTGTTAGGGTGTAGATGGGAGCCTTGGACACGTGCGTGGATAGAAGCAGGGAGTGATGGGAAAGAAAATTGGCAGAGTGTGGCTTTATACCAGATGACATGTCTTGGGATTTATTGTAGAAAAACACTTCAGTGTTCAGTACACGAGACGATAAATGGAGACAGAGGTCAAGAAAGGCTTTGTCGCCAGGCGGTGGTGGCGCAGGCCTTTAATCCCAGCACTCGGGAGGTAGAGGCAGGTGGATCTCTGTGAGTTTGAGGCCAGCCTGGTCTACAGAGCTAGCTCCAGGACAGGCTCCAAAGCCACAGAGAAACCCTGTCTCGAAAAACCAAAAAAAAAAAAAAAAAAAAAGAAAGGCTTTGTGTCCTATGACAGAAATAGTACCATGGGGACTTAGTTTTGTCCTTATAGAGGCCATTTGCTTTGAAAAGTTTTGACAGAATGAGAACCATGAGATAGGAGGAACACATAAGAAGATGTACCCATGCCAGCGTTGTTGGCACATGCCTTTAATCCCAGCACTCAGGAGGCAGAGGCAGGTGGATCTCTGTGTGTTCAAGGCCAGCCTGGTTTACAGTGTAAGTTCCAGGACAGCCAGGGCAGTTGGTTTTTAAACATCTGGTTTTATATAGCTACACACAGTGACTCAGGGTTGGAGGCTTCCTGGGAGCAGCTATCCAGGAGGAGGTAACTGCTGGTAGATCTCATTCTTTCCAAACTATTTTTTAAGGTACTTAGGATAGCAGTATTGGCCACTCTTAACTTTTTAGTTCCTCAGAAACCAGGAGTTTCAAATAGCATGGATTAGATTAAGAAAATGGTGTTGAAACCCTTTTGTTACTTGCAGTTGTTGCCGAGAATAACATATCTCATCCAACAAAAATGAAAAACAATCAGGAAACTTATTTACTTTCAGCTCCAGTGAAGAGGCTTGAGAGTAAGTGGTAGATCAGATTGTCAAGCCTCCTGGTCTCCAGGTGTGAGCTGATTTTTAGCAGGCTGCAGATCCACAGTCACTGATTCAGGAGTGATCTCAGCTGTTTAGACCAGACCATTCTCCAATTCCCACAGAATTCTGCAGAGATGGTGGTGGTACCCACTGTTCATTGACGCTGTTTTGCATATGGAGAATCTGCTGACTATGTCGTCTGTCCCAACATTCAGATAAGTCATCAGCACTGACACTGTGCGTGAGAAGGAACCATTAAAGTCATCTAGCCCAAGCTTACATTACTTTTCTCCAAATGAGAACATGGTCTTGCTTAAGTTCTAGGAGCAGGATTTGACTCACTATACTACACTGCTCCTTCCCAAGATGCTCAAAATTGCTCCTGTGTTCCAGAGGACTAGAGAAAACGCTGGATGAAATAACAACACAGAAGTGATTTTGGAGTCCTCCGCTTGACCTCAGTTGTTTCCCATAATCAGAAATTCTGTTTGTCGGTTAGAGATGTTGCCCTTGTCTGTCCAGAATCGTTTGCCACTGGAGGACACATCTGCCCCACTGTGCTCTGCCCACTGCCCTGTACTTTCACCTGGTACCTTAATTTGTTCCATTTTTTGTTTTTGATCTATAAAATAGACTAAAATGATAATCGTGTCAATCTTCTTGCCTCTTTTTTTCTGTGACAGGGTTTCTCTTTGTAACCCTGGCTGTCCTGGAACTCACTCTGTAGACCAGGCTGGTGGCAAACTCACAAAGATCTGCCTACTTCTGCCCCCTGAGTGCTGGGATTAAAAGTGTATCCCACCACCACCTGTCTCCATGTCAATCTTTTTATAAAACATTTTATTAGCATTAGCTTAGATGTACGAAATAATGAGCTTCATTATGACATTTTCACATATGTAGATAATGAACTTTGATCATATCACTTACCTGTTACCATTTCATGTCTTATGTAATGTAATGTTATGTATGTAATGTAATGTTATGTAATGTAACACATTTCGTGTCTTATGTAATGTAACACATTTCAGGTGTTAGTCATATAATTTTTAAATGATCGTTTTTATTCTTTTGGCCTCTTTTCTGTCTGTTCCTTTCTTTTTTGAGTTTTAAAAAAGGAATAAGTACAAATGTATAGCTTGGTTATTATATTCCCCTCTAAGACAGCGGTTTTCAAATTATAGCACTCATAAAATTCCTGCCCCCAGAAGCTGATTATCATCTGCTCCCTCTAAACATTTGAACTAACTCAGCCTTCTTGTGTTTTTAATTCTGATGTAGGCAGCCTGTAGGCTTACTTCTATTCAAAGTCTTTGACGCTAAAGAATAGATTCTGCTGCTGGGCTCTGGCCATTAGTAATAGTGGTGACTGCTTTGCCTTGCTTAGGGCTTTTCCTTAGTAGGACTAATTTGAACCGTTTGAAGCCAGCTTGTTGGTGGTGGCGGTGGCGGTGGTTTTTGTTTGTTTTCTGAGACAGGGTTTCTCTGTGTAGCCCTGGCTGTCCTGGAACGCTCTCTGTAGACCAGGCTGGTCTTGAACCCAGAGATCTATCTGCCTTTGCCTCCTGAGTTCTGGGATGAAAGGCATGTACCACCACTGCCCAGCTGAAGCCAGCTTCTTCCTTGAGATTGATGTCCTTTCTGCCCTCTTAAAATTTAATGCCAACATTTCTGTAGGTGAGCAGAGGAGGTGGAACAATTTTACCTCCTTGTGGACTGATGATCCTGGGAGTTGGGAACATCTCTGTAGTTGGGGGGTGTGACTGGGTGATAAAGCACTTGCTTAGATGTATGCCTCCACCGCAAAAGTATACCTCTCTCTCATGTACTGTCTTCTGTATAGTGGACAAGAAAGTACAGTAAAGCCTTAAGGGGAAAGAAACTTAAGTTTAACTAACGAAAATGCTACTTAGCTAGTTATTTTTTGTTTTGTCTTGTTTTTTTTTTTTTTTTCAAGACAGGGTTTCTCTGTATTGCCCTGGCTGTCCTGGAACTACCTCTGTAGCCCAGGCTGGCCCTCAACTCACAGAGATCCACCTGCTTCTGCCTCCAAAGTGCTGGGATTAAAGCATGTGTCACCACTACCCAGCTAGAGAGAAGTTTTTATCTAGGACTTTATTCCAGATACAGCAAGTGCCCTCAGTTGATGAGCCATCTTGTCCTAGCCGGAGGTTTTTGTTATGAAAAGAATGGGTTTCAGGTGCATGGATCACCAGAATAAGCCTATTAAATAAGCCTATTAAAATGAATGTCGTTAAATCCCCAGCATTGCAAGAAAGAAGCTTATAGTGAATGTAAAGGTTGACTAGTTGCTAGCAGTGTTACCACGTAAGGACAGTATAGGAGGATTTCTAAGTACCTTGACTTTCTCCGACTTCAGAAGTACGCCCTATATTTCAGCAGAGAGGACTTCTGTGTTCTTATCAGTACGTTGTTCAATGGTCCAGAGACAGTGAGAAATCGTGTCTTGCACTGGACCAAAGATATTTTCCAAGCCTTATTTTAAAGGTATAGTTAAGGATCAGACAGATCTGGACTTAAATCTCAGTTACTGGTCCTGGCTGGGTGGCCTTGGACATGTTATGCAATTTCTCTAGGCTTTAAAATTCTGTCAAAATGAAGACGTGCTATGAAGTGGTATCAGGAGAGTAGGGTGGGTACAGAAATTACAGCATCCGTACACAATATGGTGCTTTATACATAGAAGATCTCCAAAATAAATGGTGGTGACAGTTAGTGCTTCTGAAGTCTAAGTGTCTGATGAGGAAAGTGTGCCCTCAAGGGGGTCTTTACATGCTTTTAGCTACTTGTGGAGCAGGCATTGCACTTCCTAGAACAGGGACAGAGTGAGAAAACTAATTTCTTTTTCTCTTTTTTTTCGTTTTTGTTTCTGGGGTGTGTGTGTGTGTAAGTGGGCACCAGATGTGGTGGCACATGCCTGTAATTCTAGCATTTAGGAAGAAGAGACAGGAGGATCAGAAGCTCAGTCATTTTTGGCTAGAGAGTGGATTTGAAGCAGCCTGGGCTACCTAAGATTCTGTCTCAGAAAACAAAACAAAAAGTGTTTCTTCTCATTGGAATTCTGTTCTCATTTCTTAGCGAGACCAAAGAAGGGGGAAGAATTATTGTGGAAGTTGAGGACAAAGTGGCAAAAATCAGGAATTTAAAGGTAAGCCTGAAATTGTGTTTGTTTTCTTAGGTACGAATCTTTATAATTAAAGGGAGCTCTGGGGTGAATATGTTTAATATATTAGAGAGCAGGAGATGTAAGGATTGTGGGAAAAGCTTAGATCAATCATAAAGTAAATAAACAACAAAAGAATTATGCTTAGAGTCCAGAAAATGTGGCGTTGTAGTCCATGCTGTTAAATAGAATAGTGCAGCTGTTTTGGAAACTGATAGGAGCTGCTTTGAAACTGTGTAATAAGGGCTATGATTAGTTTAACTCATGCTGGGGGCAATTTGTAAGTCTATGTAACTCACCTGGCCACCAGTTAAACTTTATCCTGAGCCCCCAACTGATAATACTTTAGCCAGGTCATTATTAGGAATTTTAGTATTTGTCTGATAATGCAGGGTTTGTTTTGGCCATAATACGATCCAGATGTCAGACATCAGCCTGCAGATCCCAGAAGGGAGTTGGTCACTAGCCTGAGTCTTGTTCAGATTTCTTTTTCCACAACCCTACTTAAATTTGGAGCACAACTGGACAGACACCGGGAACTTCCTTCCCTGCTCCTCACCCTGCCCTCCAGAGTCAACTTCCTCCATCCTTCCTAATGCAGAAGATGAACTGGTTCTTCTTTTGTGGACCTTGAGCAGTGGAAAGATGCCAGGTGATCACGTGATCCGTGCTGTAGTTAGCATGTGACATAAGGCCAGCATTCCCAAGAACAGAGGAAGCTGAGGCAGAGTGAAGGTTGTCTAAATCCCAGGCCTCAGAGCTCTGCCCTCCCCCCCTGTTACTTCCGCGCTGTGACTTGTTTCCTCTTGTCATTAGCTCCTGTTAAAGGCGGGGTCCTGGGAAAGTTTAAGTAGGAGCTCCTGGAGAACAAAGGGCCTTCCATTCCATGCCTTCTCTTTCTTACCCGCCCTTGCTGGTCACCTCAGCTCTTTTGTTGTAAGATCTCATACTCTTGGGTCTAGAGAATAAAGTATGTCCAAGAGGAAAATTTAAAAGCAAGCTTAAAAAATATTATTTTATATGTATGGGTGTTGTGCCTGCATATATGTCTATGCACCACATAGGTACCTAGTGCCCTAGGGGGCCAGAAGAGGGCATCAGATCCCCCAGGCCTGGAGTTCCAAATGGTTAAGACCCACCATGTGGGTGCTGGGAATCAAGCCCAGGTCCTCTGGGCGGGCTACCAGTGCTTTTAACCTCCAAGCCACCTCTCAAGCACCCAAGGACAGATTTTAGTTTGCCCTCTGCACACTTCCCTAGCTGTTGACTTCCCTAAGGTCAGTTATTTACGAACAAGCTCTTATTCATTATGACATCCATGTTCTTCTGTAGATTTTGAATGGCTAATATCAGAGTTACCTTCCTGTTTTCTAACTTTCTTCTTGTCTAAAATGTGTTGTCTAAAAAGCCATGCTTTCCCGCTTGGAGGCTGACAGAAGACGGTGGAGCAGCCAGCACACAAAGCTGTGCGTGCTCACCGACTGGTGATTTTGTAGCATCCTGGCCATTTTATACCAGTGAACTAGGAACTCAGAGTGTGCACCAGGTGTCCATTCTTGAATTTTTTTCTCTGG
This sequence comes from Ondatra zibethicus, assembly GCA_004026605.1. Lineage (NCBI taxonomy): Eukaryota > Metazoa > Chordata > Mammalia > Rodentia > Cricetidae > Ondatra > Ondatra zibethicus. Next base: position 15,687 of record PVIU01025431.1, read on the forward strand.
AGAGGATGAAGAAGACTCTGCAAGAGGCATTTTATCATAGGAAGATCGTTAACTCCTGAATGCCACAGTTTAAATTTAAATATTAAGACTAGGCATGTCTGTGAAGAATGCCAGCCATTCTACCCAGTACCCAGAGCTCAGCATAGTTCCAAGTTTTGGCTCTACCCTGTCTGTGCTCAGCAACTAGATTATTCCTGGTTATTCCATTTAATGCTATTTCCAAGTCACTGAAGGTAGATTCCTAAAGGGTCCCAATGCAAGCTCCAAGTTGATGAAATCTGCTGGACCCAGAGACTGTGCTGTCAGTCTCTCTCTATAGAAATGCCTAGGGAAGAAATGAGTGATGAAGATGTCCGTTAAAAGAGCCTTTTCCTCCTGCCAGCGCTGTCCTATAGTTCATGTGTTTGTACACAGACACAGGCTGGTGTCATGGGCATGTTTAGTTCCTGGGTCTTTATTTGTTCCTAGTGAGATGGAGATAGATGTTACCTCTCTTCTCTTGTGGCTGTCGTAAACTTTATAGTGATAGTCCAGGTCTCTGTAATTATCAGAGAGCCACTGTCCAGATCCCAATGATATGACAGGAAAGACAATGGATGTTGTGTTTAATTTTAGGTGAACAGTCGACCAGAGAGGTTTGGAGACACCCGGGAGAAGGTTGTAGCGTTTGGTTTTGATTACTGCTATTGGTCAGTCAACCCAGAGGACCCTCAATATGCATCTCAGGAAGTGGTAATGTCATTTTCCCTCCATTCTCCTTTTTACAAATGTTTGCTGGAAATTTACTTTTCAAGATCATTATGACAGTTGCAGACCGAAAGTACTCTAACTGCTACTTTTAACTTTGAAAACTCTCAATGAAAACTGGTTTTCAAGAGGAAAACACTCAAATACATTGTAGAATGTTTAAAGTTATTTCCATGATAGCATTAGTTTTTATAACTGGATACTTAGGGAAATTAGCATGGAATCTGGGTGATGAGTGTATTTTATGATATGCTGGTTAGAAACTAATGTTTTAATATGAGAAACGGTAATAAGTGGCATCAGTTTCTTCTTTCTTTTCTTTTCTTTTTTAATGTTGCAAAGAGGTGGGAAAAGACTGCTTGGTGAAGGTGTGGGGACTTGACTAGTGTCCATTTCCAATCTGGGCCTCGGAGTGATCAGGGTTGGGGATTAGTGCAGATAGTCTTCTACTATTGTAATAGGTCAGTGTCTTAGGGGTCTTTATTTGTTCCTAGTGAGGCATTTTATCATAGGTTTTTTTATTACTGTAAAGAGAAACCATGACCATGACAACTCCTATAAATAAAAACATTTAATTGAGGCGGCTTGCTTACAGTTTCAAAGGTTCAGTTCATTATCAGGATGATGGCATGCAGACAGATAGATGTGATGCTGGAGCTGAGAGTTCTATATCTTGACTCAGAGGCAACAGGAAGTCGGCTAACTGTCACCCTGAGTGAAGCCTGAGGAAAAGACCTCAAAGCTGGCCCACACAGTGACACACTTCCTCCAACAAGGCCGCATCTTCTAATAGTGCTACTGCCTTTTGGGGCCATGTTCTTTCAAACCACCATAGCCAGTAAGGCTCACCTCAGACATGGCCTTGAATTGTGTACAGCAGAAGGACAGAGAAATCTTAAAGGCTCATATCTTCTTAGGATCTTTACATGTGTACTTGTGCTCTACACAGAATGTGAAAGGGGTAGACAGCTAGTCTGCCAGACTGCAGGAGTGTATAGATGGTGAACTCCAAAGACCTGCTGGCCGAGGGTTAAGAGGACCAGAGCTTTGCTGCTCAAGGTGTTGCTGGTCATCTTCCCTATGCCTTGTAGTTTTGTTTAGCTCTTTATCAAGTTGCTAAGACATCTAGAGGTCTGGCCAGTGCATCTCTAGAGCATCTTTCTGGGAAGCAGTAGCATGTATTGTATCAGTTGAGCACCGTAGAAGGGTATGCTTTCCATCCTCGTAATGGCAGCAGGCCTTCCTAGACCATAGAAAAATTACTCTCATCCTGGTAGTTGTTAGGATACTTTTTGACAGTGTAATCCTAAAATTGAGAGAGAGAAATATATGTGTGTGTGTGTGTGTGTGTGTGTGTGTGTATGTATGTATGTATGTATGTATGTATGTGTATATATATGCACCAGGCACGGTGAATTTGTATGGAGAATCTGTGAATATAAATTACCTTTTTCATAGTTATAAAATAATACATAAGACCTTGTTTTTAATCTTTTTAAAATTTTTTTGTTTGTTTTTTTTTTTTGAGACAGAGCATCTCTGTGTAACAGCCCTAGCTGTCCTGGAACTAGCTCTCTAGATCAGGCTGGCCTCAAACTCACAGAGATCCACCTGCCTCTGCCTCCTAAGTGCTGGGATTAAAGGTGTGCACCAACACTGCCCAGCCTTATTTTTATTCTTAATTATTTTTATATGTGTGTGTTGGAGTGTGGGTTTGTGCACATGAGTGCAGTACTCCTGGAGGCCAGAAGAGGGTGTCAGAGTCTCTGGAGCTGGAGTTACAAGCAGTTGTGAGCTGCTGGAAATCAAACTTAAGTCCTCTGCAAGAGCAGCTTGTGTTCTTAACCTCTGGGCCATTTTCCTAAGCCCATGGCTCTTTTTTAATTCTAACATGAAATATATGTATGAATTCTGCTTACTGGTATACTGGTATTTGTAACACTTCCACTGACACTTCTACCGAGGTCTGCAAAGATCCAGGGAAGGAGCAGCTGCATAGAAGACATTGGTCTTTCTAAAATTAACAGAAATTATGAGCATTCGTAGAACTGTTTCAGACGACCTAAGAGGTTGGCATACTCGTGTCCGTGATGTGTGTATATATGATTTAGATGTTAACAAAGGGTCACCATTCATAGATAGCTATTAGCAAGATGTCACCATCCATAGACTGTAAGGTATCACCATTCATAGATAATGGATAATAAGATGTTAGCATTCAGAGATACCTGTGAACAAGGTGTCTCCATTCACAGATCAATGTTAACAAGATGTCACTGTTTATTGGTAGATATAAACAAGAATGTCATCTAGGAGCTGGGCAGTGTTGGCACACACTTTTAATCCCAAGTGCTGGCACTTGGGAGGCAGAGGTAGTCAGATCTCTGAATTGGAGACCAGTATGGTCTATATATAGCAAGTTCTAGGCCAGTTACACAGTTGAAACCATGTCTCAAAAAACAAACAAAACAGATGTTAATGTTAGTAATTCACAGGTAGATGTGTAATGATGACTAATTTCAGTTGTCAGTTTGATGAGCTCTAGAATCGCCTGGCAGACTGGCCTTGGCAGGCCTGGAGGGATTATCTTGGCTAAGGTCAGGTGGGAAGACCCTGTCACTGAGAATGGTACCATTCTGTGGGCAGGAATCCTGGACTCCATAGGGGAGAAGGTAAGCTGAGCACCAGTGTGTTCATCATGTCCCACCTCCAGACTGGATGCTGTGTGACCAGCCACTTTGAGCATCTGCTATCTTTCATTTCTTGCCATAATAGACTGTACCCTGAACTGTGAGCCAAATAAACTTTCCCTATTCTGTTGCTTTTATCAAGGTATTTAATTATAGCAACAAGAGAAGTAACCCAGATGTTAACAAGAGTGGGAGCTGGGGATGGTAGTGCACACCTTTAATCCCAACATTCAGGAGGCAAAGCCAAGGATCTATGAGTTTGAGACCAGCATGGTCTACATGGTGAGTTCCAGGCCAGCGAGGGCTATAAGCAACCCTGTCTCAAAAGAGAGAGAGAGAGAGAGAGAGAGAGAGAGAGAGAAGATGGAGTGGTGGGAGAGTAGAGAATGCAGCTCTAGTAAATGGGAATGTGAAATGATCACACATCTGTCTTTATTCCATGATCTTTTATCCTATAAACCTGGTGTTACTAATTTCCTATTATTTGTAATTTTTTAAAATTACACTTATTTGCCGGGGGGGGGTGGTGGCGCACACCTTTAATCCTAGCACTCAGGAGACAGAGATAGGAGACCAGCCTAGTCTACAAAAGCGAGCTCCAGGCCAGGCTCCAAAGCTACAGAGAAACCTTGTCTCGAAAAACTAACTAAATAAATTACACACACACACACACACACACATTTGTGGAGATGATGTGTTTGTACATGCCACACACATATAAGGAGGTCAGAGAACAATTTTTAGGAGTCTTTACTCTCCTTCTACCATGTGGTCTCAGGGATCAAACTCAGGTCTTTAGGCTTGGTAGCAAAAGACATTTCTTACTGAGCCAACTCCACAGCCCTAACTTTCCATTCTTAAGGTAGATCTTCATTGATCAAAATTGTATTTATACCCTTTTAAAAATTGAATCTATACTAATGCTCTGTTTATGCTCTGAAGTTAGACCCACATTTGAAATAAAGCACAGATACTAATTTGCTGTCTTACTTTGAACAAGCTACTATTTTTATTAGTTATGTGTGTGTGTATATTATTACCATTTTGTGGTGGTGAATATTTCAGAATTCATATGATGAAGGAATTGTTAAAGTACTTATGTTAGTTGCCCACCTAGTAAGTCGATACGTGAGATTTTGTGTGCTGTCGCTCAGATCCTGGCACAGTGAGCGACTGTTCTCTTACAGCACATGAGAAGCAAGTACACACTTTTTCTTTTTCCTTTTTTATTGTTTTTTATTTAGCTATACATTTTTCTCCCCTCCCTTCCTCTCCTCTCGCCTTCTACCTTCTTCTGTGAACCCCACACTCCCAGTTTACTCAGGAGATCTTGTCTTTTTCACCTTCCTATGTAGATCCATATATGTCTCTCTTTAGGGTCCTCTGTTGTCTAGTTTCTCTGGGGTCGTGGTCTATAGGCTGGTTTTTCTTTGCTTTATGTCTAAAAACCACTTATGAGTGAGTACATGCTATATTTGTCTTTCTGAGTCTGGGTTACCTCACTCAATATGGCTTTTTTCTAGATCCATCCATTAGTGCACACTTTTTCTAACCCTTCTTTGAAGCTGTGCATTTCTCCTGGGACCAACACATTCTGCTTGGAAAACTCCCCTAACTCCTCCTGGTGATGAGCAGCTGTTGGGGCAGGAGTTCTCAGCTCACACACATTCTATTTGCCCTATTGTCTGTCTGTAAAACTTTCCATGAGAACTTTAGCTCAGCTTTACCCACCAAGAACAGCAGTGGCTGTTTGCAACAAACCAGCCTGAGTCAACAAAAGGCATGTTCAGGAACAAAAAGCTGCCCTGCCCTTTGCAAAGCAATTGCTTCTACTCTCCTGGGAATCATTATTATAAAATAGTTTATTTGGCTAAAACACATGACGAAAACATTTGTGACTTTTCCAGGTTAAAAATTGTGTGGGTGAGGGGAGATTTTTCTCTCCACAGCCACTGAATCTAAAACTAAAATTGCAGTAGTAAGATTGTATTTATATTTTCTGGTCTTCATAGAACACTGAATACCAAACACCACACCACACAGAGTATGTCACTGCAAGCCTTCCAAGAGGAGAAGGTAGAAAGAGAACTGAGGAAAGGGAGCAGTAGGGGCAAGGTTGTGAGAGAGGGAGAAAAAAGAGATAAAAGCTTTCTACCACTTTACTTGGAGAATGTCAGAAACCTGGAGAGTCTAGGAAGGGGCCCACACATCCTCCAGAACATGACTGTATGCAAGGAAAATGGTAAAGAAACCACCAAAAAATGTCGGGCGGTGGTGGTGGCGCACGCCTTTAATCCTAGCACTTCGAAGGCAGAGACAGGTGGATCTTTGTGAGTTCGAGGCCAGCCTGGTCTACAAAAGCTAGTTCCAGGAAGGCTCCAAAGCTACAGAGAAACCCTGTCTCGAAAAACCAAAAAAAAAAAAAAAAAAAAAACCAAAAAACAAAACAAAAAAAAAACCCACCAAAATGGCTGCTCTGTGGTTAGGGGAAGATTTTATTGTGGATATGAAAGAGAGAACATCCAGAGGCATCTGGAAGAGTCCAGAACAGAGAGAAAAAGGAACAGACTTAATGTAGCCAGGGTTATCTTGAAGAGAAGGGGGCCAACTGAGGTGGGACAGGGAGTTTGTGGGGAGGGCTAGCACAGTGCGGGAGGAATTGTGGAGGTCAGAGAGCAAGGAGGCTACCACTGGGGGCTTTGAGATATGCATGTGAGTAGGGACTGAAGGAGCCTAGAGGCCAGCATGGGTTTTGATGTGCATAGGTCAGGATGGGTATAGGTCAGTGGAGAGCCATATGTCTCTTCTGCTTGAGGCAAGGGAAATAGCCCCTTTTGTAGATGGAACTAAACCGGAACTGTCTCATAAGTTCCTGAGGAATACAGGCTTTTATCTAGTCATTGGAAATTTTCCTATAGCCCAGCTTGTGCTAAGCCAAAACTGTCATTTCTAAACATATGCACTGTCAGACCTAACAGTGATTAAAGGACTGGACTGCAGGAACCAAGAAGAAAACTCCCTTTAGTGCAGTAGTTGTTGATCCCACTGTGCAAAGACTGGTGATAATGCCAAGTACAGAGCATGGCAAGTTTACAGTCTATGGAGCATGAGAACTAGCTGGTCTTCACTTCTATTAGGATAAAACAGATTTCAGTTAATTTGCAGAGAATTATGTATCTCTAAGATGTAAAGATTAACTTGTGGAGAATTTTTAAATTCTGATATGTGGTAGCTAAGAAGAGTTTCAGAGTATTGAGTCCGGGTGCTTGGTGCCATTGTGCATCCCAGTAATGCCAGAAGTCTCAGGCTAGCTTGGGCAACACAGAGACCTGTCTCAAAAAAAAGTAAGTAAATAAATTATTAAAAGACTAATGTATTGGACGCCGCCACCGCCGCTGTGCCAGAGCCGCGAGGAGACCGGCCGCCCGACTTCCCCTCCCCCTCGCCGGCCGCCGCGTCCTCGGATTTGTTCCAACAATCTGTTAAAACATGGTGGATTACTATGAAGTTCTGGGCGTGCAGAGACATGCCTCACCTGAGGACATTAAAAAGGCGTATCGAAAGCAGGCACTTAAATGGCATCCGGACAAAAATCCTGAAAATAAAGAAGAAGCAGAGCGGAAATTCAAGCAAGTAGCTGAGGCGTACGAGGTGCTGTCGGATGCGAAAAAGCGGGACATCTATGACAGATACGGCAAAGAAGGATTAAATGGTGGAGGAGGAGGAGGAGGAAGTCATTTTGACAGTCCGTTTGAGTTCGGCTTCACATTCCGGAATCCAGATGATGTCTTCAGGGAATTTTTTGGTGGAAGGGACCCATTTTCATTTGACTTCTTTGAAGACCCATTTGATGACTTTTTTGGGAGCTGAAGGGCTTCCCGAGGAAATAGAAGCCGAGGTACAGGCTCGTTTTTCTCTGCCTTCAGTGGATTTCCTTCTTTTGGAGGTGGATTTCCTGCTTTTGATACAGGATTCAGTTCATTCGGGTCACTAGGACACGGGGGTCTCACTTCATTCTCTTCAGCATCATTTGGTGGCAGCGGAATGGGCAACTTCAAATCAATATCAACATCTACTAAGATAGTTAGTGGCAAAAAAATCACTACAAAGAGAATTGTGGAGAATGGTCAAGAAAGAGTAGAGGTTGAAGAAGACGGACAGTTAAAGTCCTTGATGATAAATGGTAAGGAGCACCTGCTACGCTTGGATAACAAGTAATTCAACGCACGCATTTAACAGAAATGTTAAAGCATAACAAGCACCATTTGAGGATTAACAGGAACTTTTTTTTTGAAGATTTCAAACGAACTCGACTTTCTGTATAACTGTACCTAATCTAAAGTATTTATAAAACAGCTCATCGGAGCCCCTATTTGTCATAGACTTTTGAGTTTGTTGTTGGGACCACAAAATAGGACCATTTTTTTTGTCTTTAAAATTGTTGTAACCTCTGTATGCACTTTGCTTTAAACAAAACAAAACAAACAGTAATCCAAGGTGAGCCCTGTGACTCTTGAGTAGTGCTAGGACAAGATTGTTCTCTGACACCAGCATGGATCTGCTTCCCATTGTGTTGAAATGTGAGTGAGTAGTGTCAGCCTGCTGTGAAGCTAACATTG
>PVIU01025432.1:0-23742 GCA_004026605.1 Ondatra zibethicus
GGATCTGAATAGAGAATTCTCAACAGAGGATGTTCGAATGGCCAAAAGATACTTAAGGTCATGTTCAACTTCCTTAGCAATCAGGGAAATGCAGATCAAAACAACTTTGAGATACCATCTTACACATGTCAGAATGGCCAAAATCAAAAACACCAATGATTCCCTATGCTGGAGAGGATGTGGAGTAAGGGGAACTCTCATCCATTGCTGGTGGGAATGCAAACTTGTGCAACCACTTTGGAAATCAGTGTGGCGGTTTCTCAGGAAATTGGGCATCAACCTACCTCAGGATCCAGCAATACCACTCTTGGGAATATACCCAAGAGAAGTCCAATCATACTACCTCATTTTTTTTTTAAATCAATCTTTTTCTTATCAAGCAAGAAAATCACTGGGAGTTGGCAAAGTCCTCACGTTCATTGTTGTGATTTATAACTGCTACAGCTGGGTAGGACTGTTGGCTGTTGTGATTCATAGCTGCTACAGCTGGGTAGGACTGTTGGCTGCTTCCCTCCTTTGTATCACCAACATGGCTCTCTGAATATGACCCAAATCAGGACACAAGAGGCATCCTAATGTTGATAGAAGTAGTCTATGAAGCTTCAATCCTGCTCAGAGAAATGCATGTAGGCAACTAAGGAATGTTGAGAATGGGAGAAATGTCTTTCCAGAGAAGAATACATGGATTTGGTTATCCAATACCAAATGGTCAGCTCTAAAAACATCTACATACAAGTGACATTACACATACAGAGCAAATTATATTTATGAGGAAGATTCAGGTAAAATCAGTAATCAAGATTAATGGGATAAGAGAAGAGATAAGTCAAAGATGTTAAAACAGAAATATATATAATATATAATATATATATATCGTTTCATATACATATGTAACGATAAATAGTGGAAAAAAAGAGACCATACATTTGGAAGAGAGAAAGGCGCATTATATGGCAGGATTTGGAGAAAGGAAAGAAAAGGAAGAAATAATGGTAATTATATTATGATCTCAAAAAGTGATACCAAAATGTAGAATTTTGTATATACAATTTATCAAATTGACAGAGATATCTCCTTTATGCTTAATTGGCTGACAGTTTTCATTATGATTGTGTAATAACAAATAAATTTTCCATATCAGTTGAAAAGATAATACAACTTTTCATCTTTATGTTATTGATATTTTAGATTTGTGATTTGATTTTTTTACTTTTTATTTTTTTATTTTTAAAGCAATCTTATTTTACATACAAATTTCAGTTCCCTCTCTCTACCCTCCCCTTCTGCCTCCACCTTCCCTCACCCCACTCATTCACTCCTCAGAGAGAGGGTGAGACTACTTATAGGGAATCAACAAAGTCTCTCACTTGAGGCGGGACCAAGCCCCCCCCATATCTAGGTTGAGCAAGGAATCCCCCATAGGAAATAGACTCCAATAAGTAAAAAAAAAAAATAACTGCATTATTTGAAAATACCTGACTTGGGTGTGGAGCTAATTCTTTTTGTATGATTTGGCTTCAGGAAAAGTCATTTTGTTGTAGATTATTATATTAAATTTTAGGAGACACTAGCTTCAACTTTCCTTTTTCAGTTCTATTTCCTTCCTTCTCCTTTTGGTTTTAGTACCTGAGAAATATTAACCTCAGAACATATATTAAGAGCTTATAATTCCCATTCTTATTTTTAAGAGATAATATAATATTGGTATCACATTGAGTTATTTATAGATAGATGATAGACAGATAAAGATTTACTTTAATTTTTACTCATGTAGTTGTGTGTATATGTACACATTATATGTGTGGGGGTACCTGTGGCAGTCAGAAGAGGGTGTCAGATACCATGGAGCTGAAATTAGAGGTAGCTGGGAGCTATCTGAAGTATATTTTAGGAAATGAAGTCAGGTCCTCTTGAAGATCAACAAGAGCCCTTAATCGAAGCCATCTGTCCAGTTCCTCTAGTTCCCACTCTGTGAATTTGACAGAATTCTCTGGTTATTCTATTTGGACTGAAATAAAATTTGGGGGACATATAACTTTTTAATTCATATTATGTTGATGTTATGGGGATGATTGGCACGTCTATTGTATCTTGTATCTTTGAATTTGTATGCATTTGTGTTTTATGAAATTGATCCATTGCCTAAAGTAATAAATCTGTGACTACCAAGCACTTCATAGTTCACTTTTCATTGTTTCAGTGGCCATGTGATGTGCAATAATATCCTCATTTCTGTTTTAATGACCGTGACTTGTGACTTCTCTTATCTACAAATTACCGACTTTACCCAGTATTGTGTGAGGGTGTGTATTGTGTATGGGTGTAAATGGCAGAGGTTGGTGTTGAACACCTTCCTTAATTGTTTTCCAACTTACTTATTTGAGACAGGGTTTTCCACTGAATCTGGAGCTTGTTGGCTAGAATAAATTAGCTGTGCAGTGAACCACCTGTCTCCTCCTAATCTCTACTTATCCACTGTTGCCACATGCAGTGTTTAACATGGATGCTGTGGATCTGAACTCAGCTACTCTCACTCAATTGGCAAGCACTTTACTGATTAGCAACTCACTCCAGCCTTTAACAAGTAGTTTGAAAACTGATTTTTTTGAGATTATCATATAATTACAACTTTTCTCTCTTTGTACCCTCTACGTCCTCCCACATAGCTCCCCTTTCACTTTTTCAAATTTGTGGCCTGTTTTTCATTTACTGTTATTACATGCATGTATATATATGTTCCTGTATAACCTGCTCAGCCTGTATAATATATATGTATGTATGTATGTATGTATGTATGTATATATACATACATGTTTTCATGGCTGCCCATTTGGTATTGGAAAATCAATTGGTGTGCTTTTCTCTGTGGAAGATGATTTTTCCTTCTCTTAACATTCCTTAGTTGCATTTAGCGTTTAGTTCTTTGTGTAGATTTGAGGCCTCACTGGTTTTCCCAACTCTCTTTAGCATGTCTATTAGTGTAATGTAGCTCCTGATATCACAGTCTCACAGTATGCACCCCGGTCCTCTGGCTATTGCCATCTTTCCACCCTCTTTGTCTGTGTTCCTTGAGCCTTAAGTTTGGGAGTATTTCATAGATGTATTCACTGGGACTGGGACCACAACTTTTCATTCATATTGGTTGTGTCTTTTCGTCGTGGTCCCTGTTGCAAAGAGAAGTTTCCTTGATGAGAAGTGATGACTATGTTTATCTTGGGGTAGAAGAAGAAGAAACCAAGAAATAAATTTAAAAAAAACTTCCTGGAGCCAAATGTAAAGGAAAGCACAACACAACAAAACCTCTGCATCATATTTAAAAGAACCCTACAAGTGATATTTACAGCTCTAATTGTCCACATTACAAAATCTAAAAAGAACACAAATGTCTAGACTGAGGCCCACTCACACTCCAAGCCAAGGTTATGGCCCTAGACTCTAAGATCTTCCCTAATCATGATGAGCGCAACCAGAAACACAGATACCAACTCTTGGCTAAGGTTCTCCATCAAATTCCCAGTGTTAGGGCACCCCACAAGAAGAGAATGTCTGGTCAGAAGAAGCAGTGCTCCTATTACAATTGCTATTCTGTACTGCTGTATTTTTGCAAACCATGACAATCTACCCTTTGCTTGCTTCAACACTGAACAATTCCCCCAGACTGTTTCTCTATCTCTTGAGTACAGGAGCTGTTCATTGTAGGTACAAAGTGCATTAGTCTACAAGAACTGTTCAGTGGATAGTTGTCACCAGAAAGTCAATAATATGACCTGGACTCATCCAAACCACCAATATCCATACCCTCCAAATATTCATCACAGACCAATGTGAGGCTAAATGGGACACTGGAGTCCAAGATGTACTTACTATACAATGGAAAATGGGCTAGTTCCTTTAAACTTTGGACACCTGTGGTCACAATTAATATTCACCATCAACTAGCTTTCCTAAGCACTTTGCCTGATCAGGTGTCCTCGAACACCAAGTGTTCTGAACAAATCCTATACTCCCGATTACAAGAAACAACTAAACCCAATTTCCCCAACAATATCTTCATCTATACACACATTCTCATGGCCCAATCCTCTCATTGGTTGAGGTTATCCACAATCTCTTTCTCTTTTCAACTTAACTGAATCATCCTTTACTGTCTCTTTTTCTGTGCCTCTCTTCAGTTCCCTCCCCTATCAGGAGTTCCTCTTGCCAGTGATTCCCCAGTTGCCAGTACTCCACTCCTAACTACAGACTGCTTGTTCCCAGTTATTCAAGCTCCCCTTGGAGATCTGGAGACAGGTTCTCTCAACCTTTCCACACCCCCCCTTTTTGCTCTTCCACATTCTTAAAGCTACTCCCAGAGATCAATTCCCTTATTTGGCCAATTTCTTATGCCTGACTCATTCCTGAAGCTGATCACCAAGGTCTAATTATCAAAACAGCATGGTCCATCAATCAAAAAATCCCTACTTGGCTATCCTGGTTAACATGCCCAATCTGGATTTATCAACCCATCCTGACTCATTCTAACACAGACCTCTCACTTTTTCCTCTTAAAAATGACATCTTCAAAGCTATTTGCTACTGTTTCTGCTGGATTCAGATTCAGCTGCCATGTCTCTTTGCCTTGGTTAATAAAGGATCTTTTTGTATTAGAAATTGATGTTTGGGTGTGGTCTGTGCCTAATCCGGAATCCAAAGGGGAAACCCATTCAGTGCATTGATCCCTTCATCAACAACTTCTCCATCCAACAGGACATAAAAGAATGTACACAAAAGTGTACAGAGAACAGAAGTATTCCTCAGAAGACTTTGGGTTGCCTAGCTTGAGGCTGTTATATTATCTTGGCATGCTTTGGGGTGCCTGTTGAAGGATTGTCAGCAAGTTCTATAGTCTGGCAGCTCTCAGAAGACTTAGGGGTGCTAACCGTGAATGGTGCCCTGGATGAGAGCAAAAAGCAGGCTGTGATGAGAGGGACAGAAGCAGCAGAGCTATCTCTTTAGTAGATCTTGGAGGCTACAGTCATGAGTCCCTAGTACAGCAGGTCTCAGAAGGCTGGAAGCAGCTGCAGGGACAAATTCCCATCTGCAGGAAAGAGTTCCCCTGCTTGACATCATTGATGGAGTCCCCAGTGACTCTGGAAGGCTGTCTTCCATCTCTTCTTCCTATTTCGAGTTATGTTGGGCTTCTACAGTTTAAAATCATAGGAGAACAGCATTTATGGGACACTAGTTGCATCCTGTGTGACTGAATGTGGGTATGCAAGTAAGATTAAAAGGGAAAAAATGCAACCAATCAAGGAAGAGCTGTCAAACTTATTGGCGTAGGGAAGGTCTCTGATCCTCCCCCAAAGTTCCTAAAAGTCAAAATTGAGCTTTGCTGCTACCTAGACTGAAGCTTTGCCACTTCTGCACTCTAACTGCCAATCCTTTAGCAGGAGCTTCCACTGTGGATGTATGTATGTGTGGGCATGTCTCTCTCTGTATGTGTGTGTCTGTGTGTGTGTGTGTGCATTGTGTAAAGGGTGTTTAATTTACTCTCTTTTGTGGATGTTGCATTAACAACCAGCCACAGTCCACTCCTTGTAGTTTCTTTCCCTTGGGGATTTAGCCTGATGGTTATTAGAAAGCTTCATATTGGGGCCACAACCTACTACCAACAACACAAAACTAGAGTTTTACAGTTGTACAAAGACATCTGTGTTATCTCTGAGCAGTAAAACCAACAGTAACTGGGCTGGAGGTCATTCACTGGTGAAGAGTGCTTCCTGCTCTTGCAGAGGATCCTGGTTAGGTTCCCAACACCTGTATGGTGGCTAACAATCATCTATACCTCCAACTCAAGTGGAGTTGATACCATTTTCTGGTCTCTTAGGGCATCAGGTATACACATCAGTGCACTTATATATATGCAAGCACATATACATAAAAAATAAAATCCAGTCTTAAAAATGAAAGATAATAAAATAACAGAGACTCCACCAAGTTTTAGCATCTGGAATTACATGAAACTAAATGACATGATGACTTTTACATCATTCAGGTGAATGTTGTGTTCAGCAGGTGTATCTTTCTCTGTTTTGGCACTAAGACCCCAGGATGTTTTCATAATACAAAGGTTTCCACTTAGTTGCATCTCACTCATGGGACGTGACAGAAAATTGGGTGTGTTCAGGTGCCAGACTTCACTGTAGCATTTTTTGGACCCTATTCCAATGAAGAAGATTCACCACATAATTATGCTTTGTTACAGAGAGCAGACAACAGATGCCAGGTGGTGGTGGAGAAAGACATGAGCGGCCAGCCGGAACTTTACCATAAACCATGAGCCTCATGGTAAAATACAAAAAAATAGAAGTGGGTTAATTTTAGATATAAGTGCTAGCTAGAAATATGCCTACGTGATTGGACAAGCAGTATTTTAATTAATATAGTTTTTGTGTGATTATTTCAGGTCTGGGCAGCCAGGAAATGAACAAGCAGCCTCTGCCTACAAAGGTAGGAAAGGCAGTCAGTTAATTTAATAGATACAAAATAATGGAAGATAGTATTTGCTCTCTAGAATTCGAAGTGAGTTAGCAGGGGAGAGAAAGAGGGAAGGACTGTGTGGAAGATCATTTTTACAATGTAGTTTTAAGAACTAGAGAAAAATGCAGACAAGTTCTGTGAAGAAGTAGGGGAGTCAGTAGAATTTGAGCCAATTTGGGGCTTTTGAAATACTGCATTGTGTTTCCAGAGTGCCTTCCACAAACAACCCCCTCCCTCCGAGGATAGTTTGAGCAACTATCCACACCTCTAAGACAGGCAAAGGGAAGATAGCCTGTCTAAAAGAAGATATTCCAGGTAGGACCAATCAGGGAGGAGAAGATGTCAGGAGGGAGTGGGTCCTTTCCCTTGCCAATAAAATATAGGACCCAGAGACCTCAGGGTGGATGCCCACATCTGGAGACCCCCATACCTCTTGATGGAAGCTGTGTGTCTGTTCTAATAGTTGGTCTGTTCTGTTCTTTTTTTCCTCTGTGGCTGGTGCTTCCCAGTTCCATGTCATTCTTTAACTCACTTTCACTCTGATGGCTGGCCTGAGGATCTGTAACTGTTCTTACCTGGTGTCTAGATCTTTAAGATTGTTGGGGAACTACGGACCCTCAGACCCTGAATTTTCTATGACCCCTTGTCTGCCAAAGTAAACTGCTTTTGTTCCACAAGACCCTCATGAGTTACTGATAAGAAGGAAGTGGTTTCTGGTGGGCTTGCTGCTGAAAAATCTTGAGAGTTAGGGTGTGGCCATTAGTCAAGGAGAGCACTATATAAGCTGCCCTGGAACACGATAAAAGGGGCATTCTTGTTTCAAGAGCAACCCATGTCTCTGTGTGTTCTTCAATCCCCAAACCTTTGCCTAATCTTGGTTCCAGGTGGCGCAGGTGCCACATAAGATCCCTACTTTAACTCTTCAGTGGCTGCCATTTTGCTGTCCCCACATCAGATCCGTAACTTTTGCTTTCTCTCAGGGACCCTTCAGGTCCATGATCCAGATCTCTAGCTGTCAGTCAGGGCACCTGCACTCCCTCTCTGACTATCACTTTGCATTCTTGAGTGGCTCCTCTTTACAAGCTATACCATTCTTGTCCATCCCATGGAATGGACTGAATTGTACCCTTAGACACCTTTAATAGTAATACCCATTTTAAGGAAGTGTTTAATACTCGTCCCCACCTCTGTACATGTCCATTCCCACGATGCTCTAAAGAACTGTTGCTGGAGAATAGCTGCAAGCTAAAAACCTGCTAAGGAGATGTCAGATGAAGAGCAGGTGCTTTATAGTACTACCCAAGGTATCAGAACTAAAAGTCCTAGGAAAAGAATATCTGCTGATGTTCATGCTTCCTGTGGTTCAATTACAGAGATTTTCAGAGTTTTTAACAATTCTTCCCCACTTCTAGTCGCATTGTGCTACCCTAAGATGTCCTTCCTGCATCCGTTACAGCCTGTCCAGTAGAAGGACATCTGTTTAGTTCTTGTGCTCCTACAGATTTTGCATTATGTATGTCACCTATTCCATGTTGGACCAGTGATGCAGCTACACAGATAACTTTTTAAAATGCTTTTGTCAAGCATAGGTAGCCAGATCTTGACTCTGACATGACAGAATGTCTCCTAATAGGAAGGGAGGCCTCTCGTTTAAATGTATTGCAGCTACCCTCTCAAGCATGTGAAGCTTAGAAACTTCACTTTCTTTCCTTCTCTGATTCCTGATGGCCTTTTGCTTCTGAGATTTTTAGGACAAACAAAGATGCCTTGGAGCGCTGTACTTCTTACAGACAGCTCTAGGGATGATGGCTCTAAATCATCAGTAATTGTGTAGATAAGCTTTAGCTATGGCTTTACACAAAATTGCTTGCCTATTTCCACTTAGTCCCAGGAGCTGATATAGACAGTAAACAGTCGAAACCAACAGAAAATAGTAACTTATCCCTACTATATTTCTCCCCATTATTTTAATCACATTGACACAGTGTTTCATATTGATTTGAGGTCAATTATTCTGCTCAAATAGGTATATGTGAAAGTAATCAACCTCAAGCATTATAAAGTGAAATACTATTTCTCCACATAGTGAAAACTGTCTATTCCTTTTAAAATTGGTGCTCATAGCTTCCACAAACACAGCAAGAAAACTTAAAAGATACTGCAGAAAAGAAGTTGAATATTTGCTTGTGTAAATGCACTTTTTTGGTCATATAAGAAAATTTACCACACTAGATGCAGCTTGGACTGGTTTGACAGCCAAGGTTAAGTGAAAATGGTACCTTTAAGAACTCTCACTCGCCTGAGACAGTAGATGTGATAATTAACAAATTAACATTCAAAGAAAATGCTGTCAGCTGGGAGGGAGGTCTGTGGTCACATTCTCATAGGAAGGTTTTCTCCTTGCCACTCTAGCAATCAGTTGTATGCAGATGCAGCAAGCCCTGTAAATAGTAGAATCAGAAGCCTTCAGTGGCTGATGTGCTGAGGCAAATCCTGCTTCAAATGAAATCTCAGATGATTTCACTTTTAAAACACATCAGAGACTCTTTGATCAAAGTTTAGGAAAATGCAACCTTTATTTCCATTTAACCTGAAAGTGATTCTTGCCCTCTGTTCACAAAAAAGTCTTCCAAGTGAGCATGTTTGCCATGAACAAAGACTGGGCTCATTGTCTAATTCACTGATGTATGGAGCATTGTACATTTTAAAATCAATATGCTCTAAAGTTCAAGTTCTCCGCTTACTGAGGTGTGCAAGTGCTTTAACACGAAAATAACTTCAGTTGTCTTCTTGTCATCATGATTCCGATGATAAACTGAGAACCTCTCATTTAAAACCATCTGCAGCTCTGGGTAAATATCATTTTCACATGACCTGCAGCACTTTCAGATTCTTTTTGTGAATCCATGCCTTGGCCTTTTATTGTTTCACAAAAAACTGCATGGCAGAATGATCTTGCCTCCAATTAACTCCAACACCAGATTTTGTGAATGTCGATGGGACAAAGGTGAGCTACCAGTTTAGTACTTATTATTTTGGTAGCAGTACATCCACATGTTACCAAATAAAAGTTAACTCATTAATGAGTCAAGTTGAGTGCATGAAGTATTCTAATTTAGGTATAATTTTAGACATGGCCATGAAAGAATAATCTACTTTTATAATGTTTCAGTAGCATTTCCTTGTAGACTGATCCCCTATTAGTGTTTTCCACAATTATAAAGGAAGGATAAGTGTTTGCTTATTTTTAGATTTGCAGATTGCAGAGCTATTGTTAATCATGAAAACTTTCCGATTTCCTACCTCTATAGAAAGCCCATTATATGTAAATATAATAGAAATAGCTTTTAAGATGGGCACAAAATCTCCAGGTTGAAGGGCTTTAGATTGTCCTGTTCCTGTTGAATTGAGATGTAGTGCTTGAGCTCACTGGGCCTCATTTTATAAGAGCAAATAAATTATCTAACATATAGAGTTCTAAGATGTTCCTCAACTGGAATTCTGTAAAAATGAGAGTGAATGTTACTTTGCTTTTATTGAAATAAAACAACCTAGATATTTCTAATGTAATTAGGCGACATTGTTTACAAGCTCAGTTGGCTCCTGATATTATGTTAGTGGTAGGGGAGGGAAAGAGAAATAGGGGTGGGAAGACAATTGACATTTTCCATCCTGGAGTAAAGCTAGTATTCTGTAGGTAAATGAAACTTACAAGATACAGGAAATTATAAAACTCCCAAGTCATCTATATGAGGGTAGGGTCTTTGAGTCATCTGTACTCCTTTAAGTAATCATTCACTCACACTTATGTAAATGACCCCAGTAAACTTCCTAGTGCATTGATATAGACTTCGATAAAATTCTCTAACTGGTCTGTACCCTTTCTGAGGTAAGTGGACGTTTTCTCCTCTGAATCATCAGGGAAACTCATACAGCACAATTGGCATCTGAACAGAGACGGACAAAATCAAGGTGAGTTTGGTTTGAGTGATGGCATGGCTTTTACGATGAATGTTGAGATGTGTGAGGGTAGGCTATCCATTGGTTGGGGAGGCAATCTCGAAATGGTTACCTTTTCCCATGCTGTAGACCTGGTATGCCATGTTATTGAGTAGTAGTTTCATACGCCCTGAGTTAGGTTACGAAACCAAGTTTGAGCTATCAGATGCCCCAAAGTATGTAGTATAAACTACATTGGAGTATGATATTTATTCAATCCAGGACTCTTTTAGAAGCCATATGTGAGCAGTGAAAGACAAAAGCTGCATTATTGTCTCAGAAGCTCTCAATGTGAGAAGGCTGCTCTAAGGCAGCCGTGATAAACCAAAATAAAGAATAACAATAGTCAGACCTCTGAAGACTCAGAAATGGGGAGAAGCGCAGTGTCCATGCAGCACCAGAAATTCCCCAAGGACATTTCCCATCCAATTCCATTGTATTCAATATTGCCATTTTGACAAAACAATTGAAAGAAGTGATTGTATCCTCTCATGCAGAATTAGACCTTGTTAATGTTTTAGCATCTAGTCATCAAAACCACCTTCAACTTTCTTGGAGTCAACATGGGAGAGCCTTCAGAGATCCTGCCCACTTTATATTTTAAAAAATGGTTTTCTTTTACATCATATTATCTCTTAATTGTTTCATACTTTTGTTTAAAAATCATCTGAAAGAACAGTAAAGACAACATTTAAGGAGTTTTAAAAAAGATACTATGTGTAAGTTGGAAAGGGAGCGCCATTGGATTGTCATATAAAAATCCTAGTTAGTGCCAGAGGTAGGTCCCATCCCTTGTCTTGGTTGTACAGGAAGCTCTAATGGCCCACAGAAGGATAAAAGCATTTGTTACTGCTATGAGTTGCATGAAAGAAAAAGGTAAGACCCTATTGCTGAAGATCCTGTATACCTTCGTGGAAGAATGGGTAAATAATATGAGGACTTACATGGAAGTTCTGTACCTTCTAATCGGCTATCTGTCATAGTAGTAGGATGCTAGGAAAGGTTTGCCACCAACAATCCTACTTGGCTGTGGACCCTAAATACCAGTCCTATAGCAGAAAATGACACATCAGCCCTAATACAACTTATTCATCTCCTCA
Organism: Ondatra zibethicus; assembly: GCA_004026605.1. Taxonomy (NCBI): domain Eukaryota; kingdom Metazoa; phylum Chordata; class Mammalia; order Rodentia; family Cricetidae; genus Ondatra; species Ondatra zibethicus. The sequence continues at coordinate 11,619 of PVIU01025432.1, forward strand.
ATATTGTATACACCTTCACTGAAAGAAAAAGGGAGACTTGAAATTAAAAAAAAATAAGAACAGAAAGAAAAAAATCTGCACATTTCAAGCCATAAAAGCTGAAAATATGGATCCTAAGTTCTGAAAGATCACAATTACCAGCCCATATTTTATACCCAACAAGTTTCAATTAAAATAGAGGAAATAGAGTCTTTCTATGATAAAAATAGACTTAAAGATTGCTAACTACTACCCCAGCACTACAGAGGATCCTGGAAGAAGTTCCTCGGTGTGAGAGGGGTAAACAACATAAGAAACCACAGGAAATAAACAAGCAATACCATGATGGCTAGTCAAAAGAAGCCCAAGAAAACACCAGAAAATCAATAACATGACAGAAATTAATACACATTTTTCTATAGTAATTCTGAATATTAATAGCCTCAAGTTCCCTAATAAAGACACAAACAATCACATTAGGTTGTAATGTATGGTGTTTTGTTGCCTCTGAGAAACATAACTCACCACCAATGATAGATACCACATTAGAGTGAAAGGATAGATAAAGTTATCCCAAGTAAATAGAACTAAGAAGCATGCAGGTGTAGGTATTCTAATATCTGATAAAATAGACCTAAAAGCAAAAATTGAAGAGATAAATATGTCTTCATACTCATCAAGGAAATATTTCAAGAAAATGATACATTCTGTAATTTAATTTTTTATTGATTGTGGATTTCACATTGTGCATCTTGATCCCACTCATCTCCTTATCCCTTATCACCTGCCCACAACCATTGCACCCTCCACTGAAAGATAAAACAAAATTTAACAGATTAGAAAAAAAGAAAACAGAAAAATAAAACTCTCATCATGGAAGCTATAGTGTTATAGAGTGAATTACATAGTACACCCTTTAGTCCATACAACTTTACTTACAAATGTTGCAAGTAGTCATTACTTGCAAAGAGTCATTAGTCTGGTTTGAGGCCTCTGGAATGTCCGCTAAACTATTGATACTAGGTCCCCTGGGACTCCCCTGGGATATCCTGTTGTGGTCCTGTGTCATCGAGATCCTGCAACTTTGGTTCTGCAGGACTGGCTCCTTCACCTGCTCCAGAAGATCATAGATGGGGTGGAGGTTGTGGTGGGCCAACTCATATCCCTGGTTCTGGACCCGAGTAGTTGCTGAGTTCATCAGCTCACCAGTTCTTCCTCATCCTCAACAACAGGGTGAGCTCTCCATCACCACCCCCAACTTGCTCATCTCACACAGTAAGAAGCAATGGCTGGCACCTGTTCTCCTGTTCTAACACCCTGTGGGCTGGCTTGCCCACACCTGTACCACCAGGGCCAGCCCTACTATATTGCCCATAAGAGGTGCAGATCTCTCACTCTTGTGACCTCAGGGACAGCTCTTCCACCTGCCACAGGATGTAAGAGGAGGCCTCCTTCCTTTGCCCACACCCCCACATGGCAGACAAAGGATGGGACCAGATGTTTCAAGTGCTAGTTCTTGGCTGGCTCACTGGTGTCCCTTTAGCGGTGTCAACAGTCCTGTGCCCTTCCGCTCTCCCAAGTGTAGCAGCTGGTAAGGGGCAAGATCTGCTCTCTTGCCCACTGAATGTGACAAGGGAAAGGGGGAGGACATAGCAGACAAGGCCAGCTCTCCTGTTCTCACGACCTCATGGCTGGCTCACCTGTGGCCCCCGTCAACTGGGTGAGCTCTGCTGTGTTGCCCAAGTGAGGTGCGGGGCCTGCTATCCTCAGTGCTATCCCATCTGCAACAGACAGAGGGGGTAAGGGGCGAGGGCATACTCCCTTTGCACACACTATCACATGGCAGATGAAGGGGGTAAGACCAACTCTCCCAATCTCACACCCTTAGAACTAGCTCATCTGAGTCCCTGCCAACAGGGTCATCTCTGTCATGCTACCCAGAGGAGGTACAGGACCAATTCTCTTTAGTGTCAAAGTCAGCGAGGGTAAGGGCCTGTTTTCCCTAGCGTTGCAGCCAGTGAAGGGCAAAGTCAAATCTGTACAGTCCTATCCTCTCACCTTAGATAGTAACAGGTGCCAAAGGCATCAACAAAGATCATGGCTACGGTAGGGCCAGGGGCCCAGATAAGCAGCAGCCCAGGCTCAGAGATCACCATGGCCCTGAGTTGCAAGCAGGCCACCTAACTCAATCCACTCCTCAAAAGCCTCACCTCTTCTAATCTGCCTCTTTCCACAGGACATAAGCCATTCTGTCTCTCTCGTCCATGTCCCAGGATGTACTGCTCACCATAATAGGCTTGTGATCTTTGTTTCCTGCTCAGTCTTACTGGCAGGGGGCAGGCTCCTGTATTTTCAAAAATGATAAAATTCTAAACATTTATATACCAAATATAAGTGTATCAAATTTCATAAAGGAAATACTCCTAGATGTAAAGTCGAGATTAATCCAAAACAGAGATAGTGGGTGACTTCAGTCTCCTACTCTTACCAATAGACAGGTCACTTGGAAAAAACAAATGGACTGAGAAAAACAAGAACTAAATTACAACCTAATTCAAATGGATCTAAGAGACATCTACAGAACATTCTACTCAAACACTCAGGAATGTGCATTCATCTCAGTGGGTCATGGGTCTTTCTCTGAAGCAATTATTTATTAGGACAGAAAGTAACTTTAAACCAATATAGGGAAATTTATTTTACGTAACATCCTGTAACCAAAAAGACAAGGGTCTGAATTAATCTTCTAAACGTAGTCATCTTACCAAAAAAAGCTACGCATTCAATATCATCCCTGTCTAAATCCTAGGGCCATTCTTTACAAACATAGAAGAAACAATGAACAGTTTTTATGGAAATACTTAAAGAACAAAGATTGCCAAAGCAATCCTAAAGGAAAAGAATATTGTAGGAGTTATCCCTACTCCTGATTTCAAACTCTATTATATTACTAAAGTAATAAACTCAGCACAGCACTAGCACAGAGATAGACATGTAGATTAATGAAATATAATTGAGGACCCATAGAAGTCCAGGGAACTATAGTTATCTGATATTTCAGAGACTGGAAATAACATATTTGAGAAAAATTAACACATCTTAAAAAAATTGTTCTTGTATAGCTGAATTAGAAGGATGAACTGCATCCTTGTCTCTACCTATGCAAGCCTCAATTCTAAATGGAAAAGTACATTACTGTAAGACCTCATGCCCTGAAATTGCTAAAGGGAAACTTAGGGAGTATGCTTCAACTTATAGGCACAAATGAGGACATTCTGAGTAAGGTTCCAGTAACACAGGAAATAAAACCAACAACTAACAAATAGGCTCCCATGAAACTAAAACACTGTGTACAGCCCAAGAAACTGTGAAGCAAGAGGTTAGGTGACCCATTGAGTGGGAGAAAACTATTGCCATCCATTCATTTGACAAAGGATCCATGTCTAGAATATACAAAGAACAAAAAGCCCTACATTAAGAAAATAAGCAGTCCAGTTAAAAATAGTCTGTGGAACTGTATGTACAATTCCTGAAACAAGAACTAAAAATGGCTAAGAAATGCTTTATAATCCTTGGCTATTAAGGAAATGAAAAATCTGCTGTTGGCACTTTGCTAGACAAGCATAACAACTAAATCACCTAGAGATAAATGGATTGTGGTAATCCTGGCGTCAATAGATGCATCTCCACCATAGCTCCAGCATCTATGACTCAGGGAGTATCTTGGAAGAGGGAGTGGATTGACATAAGAGTAAGAATACCAAGGACTCTTCTGTGAAACTGTCTCATAAACAAGAGCAGAGCAAATGCAATACCAATAGAACTAATGTTGTGGGAGAGGAAATCTCATGTTCTACCATTAGACAAACAGTTACAGACAACTAATGACTGCTGGGAGAAGGAAAATTAGCCACTCCTAGGTATAAGCCCCTTTATTCGCTGTCAAATACAGGGTTAGTCTGTCTTAAAACCATGTGCACAAAAACAGCAGCAGTGGACTCAGCTGGTTATGTTTATATATTCATATGTGTGTGACAATGATAATCAATGACAAAGAAGCTATCACTTGAATGTATGTTGGGGGCTATTGGGAAGGGTTATCGAGAGCAAGGGGTGAAAGTGATGTATAGCTATTTCAACTAAAAGTGTGTGATCTTATGATTCCATCTTACCCCAGTCATAAGGGACCTCATTAGGACACAAATAGTAATGAATACTGGCATTTATGTGGGGAAGGGGCGCTTTTATACACCCTTTATTGGAGTGCAAATGAATACAATTGCTTTGGAAATCATTCTGGAGATTTCTTAAAAAAAAAATAAAAGAAATGTCTGACTCACAGCCCAACTGTACGACTCTTAGACAACCACTAAATGGACTCCACTCAGGACAGATACTCTTGTTTATCCATGTTCATTGTTGCTCTGCACACAGTTGCCAGGAAGAGGAGTCAATTTGGACATTTCATGTACATAATAATGTACATGGAGTCTGTGACACATATACAGACTGGAATATTACTCAGCCATAAAGAAAAAGTGAATCAGGAAAACTGCTGGTAAATGTTTGAGATTGTAAAAAATAAAAAACAAAACAAAAGGATCCAAAACAACAAATTTCACTTTTTCTCTCACATATAGATCCTAGCTTCAATTCCTTTTTGTTTATCTTAGCAACTGGAAGTCAAGACACTAGAAAGTGCCATTTGGGAAATTTATTTACTCAGGGAGGTAGTAGATTATAGTAAATGATTATGGCCCAAATATTGCTTGTAGAAAGGCCTAATCAAGCTCAGACTGGCTCTACTCCACAGCTGCTAACGTCTTCAGGGTCATCCTATGGTCCTAACATTTCCTATATCCTGGAGTCTAGACTCCAACTGAGACAACACCTTCACCAGTGTCCTCTCCTGGCCTCCCATCAGGGACTCCCCTGCCTCTTGGTACCAACTTCAATCCCTCTCCATGACACCTTCAATCAATTCAGTTGTTCAGGAAACTGGATTTGGGTGGAGTCATTTCTTTTTGTTCTGTAATTGTTGCCCTACTTTTCAGGAAGAGGACTTTGTTTATGACTCCTCTAGAAATGTCACACAACAGAAAGGGAGTGGGAAGAGGACGAGGAAAAAAAGAAGTTAAAAAAAGAACATAAAGAAGGGGGAAGTAATAGGAAAAGGATGAGGACAGTAGAGGAATAGGAAAAGGAGGAGAGGAGGAAAAGGAAGGAAGGAGGAAGAGGAAGGGTATGAGGCAGATGAGAAGGAAAAAGGAGAGGAGGGGGAGGGGAGGAGAGGTTCCAAGGGAAGGAGGAGTTTGTAATTGTAATGATCTAAGGACAAATAAAAGTACAACAGGAGAACCAGACAAGTCATCAAACAAACAAGCAGTCACTGGATGTTTGCCACCCGTTCTAGTTATTTTAGTGTTCCTGTTTCTGTTTTCCCAAGATACATTCTAGTCCCACATTTTTGGCATCAGCATTTGTGTGCTAGACGAGACAGCACAGTTTGATGTTAGGAATGCTAAGCTATGAGTATTGAGAAGGAAAACCAGAGCTGCTTTTTCCTGTGAATACTTCAAGTCCGAAGATGAAACTCAGTTCTAATTGGTCACTGATAAATACTGTGTAAAACAACGATAGTTTATAACTGGATAAAAAAAATCTAAGTGGTGATCCTTCTTCCTCTGCTTCCCTTAGCAAACCCTACCGACCAGTCTGTGTCACCACAACCTGTATGATAATCATGATGCCACACACAAACCCAGAAGGCTAAGTAACAAGGAAGGCACTAACATGAACACAGAGATCTACTTGGGAAAGGGGTATAGAATAGATGTTGCATGTGGACCGGGGCCAAGTGGGAACAGGAACAGGGGGATAGGGGATGGTAGGAGAGAGTATGGGAAGAGACATCTGGAACTGGAGAACATTTGGGGGGTGATATGGAAACCTAGTGCCATAGAAACACCCAGGATTCTATGAGAGTGACCTTAATAAGGACTCCTAATAATGGAGGATATGGAGCCTGAACCAGCCAGCTTCTATAACCAGACAATTTCCAGTGGTGGGACTGGGGCAATGGATGCAAACAACTTATGGGGATGACCAACCATTGACTTGTCTAATTTGAGGCCCATGCCAGAAGAGGGAGCCCATGCCTGACATTGCCTGGATGACCAGGAACTGGAGACTGGATAACCCAGAGACTTAGGATAGAAAAAAAATTCAATAAAATGATTCCTAATGATATTATGCTATACTCATAGATCAGTGCCTAACTCAGTTGTTATAAGAGAGGTTTCCTTTAGTAGCTGATGGGAGCAGGTGCAAAGATCAAAAGCCAAACATTAAGCAAAGAGAGAGTTCAAATTGGAGACCTTTATCCAATCTCTTCTCTAGGAGCTCTGGAAACTCTGTAGAAGATGGAGAGGAAGAATTAAAGGAGCCAGCGGGATTAAGGGCACCAGGAGAACATGGCCCATAGAATAAACTAAGCAGGGAACATAGGGGCTCAAAGAGACTGAAGCAGATATCACAGACCTGCATGGGTTTACACTAGGTTTTCTGCATATATAATATAGTTGTTTAGCTTAGGAGTTCAGTGGGAATCCTAACAGGGGAGCAGGTGTGTCTCTGACACTTTGGCCTGTCCTTAAGATTCTTGTTCTACTGGATTGCCTCACTCAGTCTTGATGAGAGGCTTGTGCCAAGTCTTATAGCATCATGTTAGGCCATATTCAGTTGATATCCCTAGGAGGCCTGTTCTTTTCTAAAGGGAAATGGAGAAAGAGTAGATCTGGGAAAAAGAGGAGGTGGGAGGGAAAGGCTGGGAGGAGCAGAGGGAGGGTAAACTGCAGTTAGGGTGTTTGTACAAAAAAAGACAAAATGAAAAAAGAAAAACCTAACTTAATATTTGAGGATGTCTGGGGCTGGAGAGATGGCTCAGTGGTTAAGAGCACTGGCTGCTCTTCCAGAGGTCCTGAGTTTGATTCCCAGCAACCACATGGTGGCTTACAACCATCTGTAATGAGATCTGGCGTCCTCTTCTGGCATGCGGGCATACACAGAGGCAGAATGTTATACACATAATAAATAAATAAATAAAAATTGAGGATGTGTGATACCTTGTTTTGATGCTGGAGCATTAAAAAGACAGTGGAACTCAGTATGTACCAGCAAAAGTGCAAAACTCTTTTCTGTGGCTTCGTCTGCATAATCAGCATGCCAACCTGGCTTAGCTGTTTTATCTGAGGACCACACAGCACTCTGGCACCCCTGTCTTCATTATCTGTTTGCAATCCACTCCCTGTTGCAGATATTTTATGACTTGCTCAACAGACAAAGCTCCATGTACTCCATGAGAGCTCTTAGAGGTTGTACTGTGCTCCTGGTCTTTAGGGAGGGTCTGATGTTGAATGTTCTGTCTGGTCTGCTAGGTGCAATAAAGAATACAAATGTATGATATCTGCAGGTGTCAAACTGCCTCAAAAAGTTTGGGTTTGTTTGTGGATGGAGTTGAGAAGCTCATCTGTGAAGAATTGGGGAAAGGGTATACTAGTGCCAATTTTCCTCCAGGTAAGAGAATGGGATTAACAAACTGTAAATGTTTTATAAACTTGCTGTGGAATTATATAAAATGCCAGGAGGTCCCAAGAATTGTGTTTAGTCCCTATTTTTCACTCTTGCAGACCCAGGAGCTGAACTTGTCCTAGGAAAGAAACAATGGGCATAAAAAGGAGAAAGAGGTGACACTAACACATTACTAAATATAGCAACCAAGAAAACAGGGTTGTAGAACTGAGATTGCTGTAGGTCAGGCTACAGGTAAAAGCAGGCCTTAAAAATTCTTTGGACACTTTGTGAGTTTCCATGTCTCAGTTATATTGTCTTCTGAAGATACGTGTGGGTGATCCCTACAATACCACATGATTTAGAAGATAAAATAAATGGATTAAAAATGAGGAAAAGAAAGGAAAATTGAATTTTCTTATTGCTCTAAACAGTCATCACTGTGCTGTTACTGGAGAAAGCAGAACAGGACTAGAGGATCCTGGGAAGTGGCACAGTTAATGACTAGAGCATGCTGGGAAGAGACACAGTCCATGACTAGAGGATGCTGGGAAGATGATGTGGGAGGTCCTTCTGTCTATGTGTTGCTTTTATTGGTTGATGAATAAAGAAATTGGCTTGGTCTAATAGGACAGAGTAGAGCTAGGTGGGAAAAACTAAACTGAATGCTGGGAAAAAGAGCACGGGTCAATGAGAAGCCATGTAGCCCTGCCAGAGACAGATGCTGAACCTGGCCGATAAGCCACATGGCAATACACAGATTAATAGAAATGGTTTAAATTAAGATGTAAGAAGCTAGAACTAATGGGCCAAGAAGTATTTTAATTAATACAGTTTTTGTGAGGTTATTTTGGGGCTGAGCATCCAGGAACAAACAAGCAGTCTCCCTACAACAGGAAGAAGCACAATTCATGACTAGAAGATGCTGGGAAGAGGTACAATTCCTGACTAGAGGATGCTGGGAAGAGGTACAATTCCTGACTAGAGGATGCTGGGAAGAGGTACACTCTGTAATTAGAGGATGCTGGGAAGAGACACAGTCCATAAGTAGAGGTTACTGAGAAGAATTCACTGGGAAGATTTTTCAGCCCAAACTTGCCAGGTATCTCCTGGCAGCGTTCTTGCTTCTTTGTTCTCTACAAGTTTGTCCCCTTTAAAATGGAGGGAGTTTTGTAATTCCACCTGTTTTTTTAATAGGAAATGAGAAAATTTCAAGAAGGGAAATTTATCAAAATGGCTTTGATGCCAATAAGCATTAAGATACATTCTCCTGTTGTTTTTTTGTGGAAGACCAAGGCTTATAGCACAGTAGCAAACTAACCCTAGATTCATCTTGGTAATCTTGGTATATTCCTCTTTTTTTGCAATTACACTGAAAGACATTTTAAATGCATTTTTTATCAAAAACAGTTTTTCATATAATACATTCAAACCTCCTAACTCCTCCCAGATCCTTCCCACCCAATTTCATATTCCTTTTTTCTTGCTTGCTTGCTTGCTTTCTTCCTTCCTTCCTTTCTTCCTTTCTTTCTTTTTTCTTTCTCTCTCTTCCTTTCTTTTTTCAGTAAGTCTCAAAACAAAAGACAAAAATCAAAACAAACAAAAAAAAATAAGAGAGAAAAAAATTACCAACCTAAACTGAAACAAAACAAATAGCACACAAAAAACATGGAGTCTGTTTTGTGTTGGCCAACTGCTCTTGCCCAGGAGTAGTAACACTGGTTGATATTCCCATTGTCACTCCATTCAAGAAAATTATATTCTATTTCTCAGCAGCTATCAATTGCAAATACTTTCTTGCTTAGGCACAGGACTTTGTTTTCATTTTCCCTTTTCCAGGCAGCATGATGTCATAGCCTATGTGAGTTCATAGTGCATTAGCCCCTATTGTGTCACATCAGAGAAGCTTCTTTTAGTAGTGGACGGTAATTAACACAGAGACGCATAGCTGGGCAGTGTGCAGAGAGTAGGAGACCTTTTACAAATGACAGGAAGAAGGTTAAGTCCCTGAGGACTGTTTGATTTTCTGTACATGGAAGATTATTTTCATTTCTTAACCATCCTTACATAATGGAAATATTTTACAAAGGATTTAGGGCAGAAACTGGTCCATGAAAGCAGACCTAAACTTAAAACTACCAATGTGGGTTTTTAAATACATGAATTTTACCAAAAATTTTTAAATATCTGATCTCTCCCCACTTTCACCAATCAAAATTTCTTCAATATTTTTGAATGAAAAGTTTTGCGTGTTTGTGTGCATGTGTGTGTGTGTACAATGTGTGTTGGGTGACACACATGCCACAGTACCTGTGTGGAGGAGGTCAGAGGAAATCAGCAGAGTTGCTTTTCTTATTCCACTTTCACTTCAGTTTCTCGGAAGGAACTCAAGGCATTGAGTTTTCTGGGACCTATCCCCCTGAAAGCTGAAATAACGAGCATATCTTAAGGTTCAAATAGTATGCACAGATGAGAAAAATCATGGGATATTTGTCTTTCAGATTCTAGTTTGCCTCACTGAGAATGCTTATTTTCAGCTCTGTCTGTTTATCTGTGAAAATCATGACTTCATTTCTCTTATTAGCTGACTAATATTTCACTGTGTAAATATGCTACAGTTTCAGTATCATCCTTCATAGATTCATCATCTATGCTGTTACCATTTCCTGGCTATTGTGAATAGAGCATCAGTGAGCATGGATGAGCAGGTGTTCCTGTGAAGAATATGGAATCCATTGAGTATATATTAAAAAGTGGTGTAGCTGGGTCATTAAGGGAGGGCAGACAGAACACCCTGGTATGAAGGATTAAAACAGAGTAAAGAAACAGGAAAGGATAAGCTGAGGTGGAAGAATGGAGGGTACTATAGAGAAGGGAGTGTGGATAGGCATAAATAACACTAAAGACCTGGAAACCTAGTACTGTAGAAGATTCCTAAAATATAAATATATGCATACATACACAAGAGTTAAATTGGAGTTGGAATATATACATACATACATATATGGAAACAATTCACCTACAGAAAACCAACAAAAATCCTAGTGACAGTGATGATTACTTCTTTTGAAGTGTTGGCAAGTAAAACCCCATAGACTCCCAAACATTGCAGAATATTGTTTTTGCTCTTGGTTAACCTCTGGAAGTTTACAATAAGACGCTGCTGCCAAAGACAAATACTTGAGTCATAGAGCATAGGGAAATTAAGCTGGTATGGACCTGGAAGCTTCATCCCTACTCAACAGCTTTCATAATGCTGGAAGGTGTTATATATACTATCAGAGGAGAAAAGTAATCACCAGTTATATCCAGCTATGAACCCTTCAAACTACAAAAATGCTTGGCCTTGCCAGACAAGGCCCTGGCTCAATAGTGTCATGAACATTATGGGAGTCATTGATAATTTTTTGATTGAATTTGAGCTTCAGTATACAAGTTGAAACCCATATCTGGCACCATAATCAGGCTGAGAACCTCTGGTTATACAGAACAGAGGCCCTAGGAAGAAACCCAATACTATTATGGGACTAAATGGACATGGTGTCCAATTCCTAATGACTTTATCATTATATACAAAGTAAAATGTATCCCTCTACCTTCACCTGAGAAACTTCTATTTAAGATAGATGGCGATTAAAACAGTGAATTACTGTTTTAATTGACTTAAGCACAGAGAATAAGAAACTACAGAATGAGCAACTCTAAAAGGAACATATATACTGTGTGCTCTCCCAAGGTTCAGAGATCATTACAGAAGAAGGGACTGAAAGAGTATAAGAACTGAGGTAATGAATGACTACAAAGAAACAGTTTATTTTAGACCCATCAGGGCAGCTGTACATATGAGCTCATATCAGTAGAGACAAGACAGGTACATGTCCATGCCTGACCAAATCTCAGTAGGGAGAGGAGATGGGCACACAATCCGTCCACTTAACCTGGAGTCACCAGCATTGGTAACTGCTAGGAGAAGGAGTTTTCTTTTTTCTTACAGTGTAACCCTTGGCAACCCAACCATGCTCCAGTGGAAGCCACAGGTGCGAGAATAGGTGGATTTAAAGTAAAATGAGATAAAATGTTTGGTGGGAAGGGAAGGAGTATAAACCTGGGGAGAACTGGGGGAAGGAAGGTGAATATTCCCAAAATATGTCATGTGAAACTTTCAAAGGAATAATACATTTTGAAAATAATTTTATGTTGGTGGAATTGTTGTTACATTCTAACTTTACTCCATGGTGATCTGACAAGACACAGGTGGTTACTCCAACTTTTTTGTATCTGTGGATGTTTGCTTTGTTACCGAGTATGTGATCAATTTTCGAGAAGGTTCCATGAGATGCTGAGAAGAATGTATATTCTTTCCTGTTTGGGTGGAATGTAACCACCTGTGTCTTGTCAGATCACCATGGAGTAAAGTTAGAATGTAACAACAATTCCACCAACAAAAAGCCTGCAAACTCATGGAAACTGAACAGTCAACTACTGAACCACTCCTGGGTCAAGGAAGAAATAAAGAAAGAAATTAAAGTCTTCCTTGAACTCAACGAAAATAAAGAAACAACATACACCAACCTAT